>PVJL010011166.1:0-44459 GCA_004026885.1 Lyroderma lyra
CTTCTTGGTTCAGTCTTGGTAGGCTATAAGTTTCTAGAAACTTGTCCATTTCTTCTAGATTGTTAAATTTTGTGGCATAAAGTCCTTCATAATATTTTCTTATAATCCTTTGTATTTCTGTGGTATCAGTGGTAATTTCTCCCCTTTCCTTTCTAATTTTGGATATTTGTGTCCTTTCCTTTCGTCCTTTGATTAGTCTCGCCAGGGGTTTGTCAATTTTGTTGACTTTCTCAGTGTTTTACTGTATTGATTAAATTTATTCCTAGGTATTTTATTTATTTGATGCGAATATAAAATGAAATTGTTTTCTTAAATTCTCTTTCTGCTAGTTCATTATTGGTGTATAAGCATTCAGTTGATTTTTGAATATTAATTTTATATTCTACTACTTTACTAAATTCCTTTATCAGTTCCAGTAGTTTTGGGGTAGAATCTTTGGTATTCTTAATATATAGTATCATGTCATCTGCAAATAATGATAACTTCACTTCTTTTCCTACTTTGATGTGTTTTTTTTTTTCTTGCCTAAAGCTGTGGATAGGACTTCCAATACTATATTGAATATAAGTGGTGAAACTAACCATTTCTGTTCCTGGTCTTAAAAAGAATGCTTTTAGTTTTTCCCATTGAGTATAATATTAGCTGTGGGTTTGTCACATATTGCCTTTATTTTGTTGAGGTATTTCTTTCTATTCTCATTTCATTGAGAGTTTTTATGAAAAAAATAGATGATGAATTTTGTCAAATGCTTTTTCTCCCTCAATAAGTATGACCATGTGACTTTTACTTTTGGATTTGTTTATGTGGTGTATCACATTAATTGATTTACATGTATTGAACCAATCTTGCATACCAGAAATGAATTCCACTTGATTGTGGTGTGTGGTCTTTTTAATGTATTGCTGACTTGTGTTTGCTAATATTTTGTTGAGAATTTTTGCATCAATATTAATTAGGAATATTGCCCTATAGTTTTCTTATTTTGTAATGTCATTGTCTGCTTTTGGAATAAGGGTAATAAAGACCTCATAAAATAAGCTTGAAAGCCTTCACTTTTCCTGGATTTTTTGAAATATCTTAAGAAAACATGTTAATTCTTTTTAAATGTTTGGTAATATTAAACTCTGAAGGCATCTTTTCTAGGATTTTTATTTATTGGGAACTTGTTGAGTACTGATTTGATTTCATTGTTGGTAATTGGTCTGTTTAGATTTTCTGTTTTGTCTTGAGTCAGTCTTGCACAATTATATGTTCATAAGAATTTATCCATTTATTCCAGAGTGTCCAATTAGTTGGCATATAGTTGCTTGTAATATATATTTTATAATTTATTGTGTTTCTGTGGTATCTGTTGTCACTTCTCCCTTTTTATTTCTGATTTTACTTATTTGAGTCCTCTTTCTTTTTTTTCTGTGTAGAACATTTTTTTTCTTTTTATTGTTGGTTTATTGGAGTGACATTGATTAGTCAAAATTACGTAGGTTCCAGGTGTACTATTCTGCAATACATCATCTATGTGTTGTTATGAGTTCATTACCCAGAGTCAGTTATCTGTTCATCACCATATATTTGACTCCCACTCCCTCCTCTCACACACCACTCCCCCATACTATCAGATCACAACTAACTACTAAACTATTGATTGTATCTGTGACTTTTTGTTTCTTTGTTACTTTCAGCTTTGTGTTCCACAGATGAATGAAATCATATGATTCTTCATTCTTTCTCTCTGGTTTATTTCACTTTGCATGATGGTCTCAAGGGCTATTTATGTTGTCATAATTGGTCCTATTTTGTTTTTTCTTATGGCTGACTAATACTTCATTGTGTATATGTACCACAGCTTTTTTTAGCCAAACATCTATCAAAAGACACTTTAGCTGTTCCCAAGATTTGGCCACAGTGAATAGTGCTGCAATGAACATTGGGATGCATATATCTTTGCAGACTAAGACTTTCAAATTTTGGGGTTAGATACCCAGAAGTGGAATTGTTGGGTCATATAATAACTCTATTCATAATTTTTGAGGAACTTCCATACTATCCTCCATAGTGGTTGTACCAGTTTGCATTCCCACTAGCAGTGCATCAGAGTTCCTTTTTTTGCACACCCTCTCCAACACTTGTTATTGCTTGTCTTGTTGATTATAGCCATTCACACAGGCATGAGGTGATATCTCATTGTGGTTTTGATTTGCATTTCCCTAATAGCTAGTGAAGTTCAGTATTGTTTCATATATCGGTTGGCCACCTGGGAGAGGTGTCTGTTCAGGTCCTCTGCCCATTTTTAATTGGATTTCTTTTTATTGTTGAGTTGTACAAGTCGTTTATATATTTAAGATATTAGACCCTTATTAGGGGCATTGTTTACAAATATTTTCTTCCATTTGTTTGGCTATCTCTTCGCTCTGTTGATGGTTTCTTTTGTTGTGCAGAAGCTTTTCAGTTCAATATGTTCCCATGCATTTAATTTTGCTTTTACTGCCCTTGCCTTTGAGCTCAAGTTCATGAAATTCTTATTGAGCCTGAGGTCTATAAGTTTAGTATCAATGTTTCCTTCTATACATTTTATAGTTTGGGGTGTTATGTGTAGGTCTTTAATCCATTTTGAGTTACTTTTGGTGTATGGTGAGAGTTCGCAGTTCAGATTCACTCTTTTGCATGTGGTTTTTCAATTTTCCCAACACCATATACTGAAGCAGCTTTCTTTTTCTTATTGTATAATTTTTGCTCCTTTGTCAAAAATTATCTGTTCATATATTTGTGGGGTTTTGTTCTAGGTTTTTCATTCTGTTTCATTGGTCTATGTTGCTATTTTTCTGCCAACCAAGCTGTCTTGATTATTGATGCTTTGTAGTATAGATTGAAATTGGGGAATGTGATGCCTCCAGCCTTGTTCTTTTTATGTTGGATTGCTTTGGTAATTTGGGGACTTTTGTGGTTCCATACAAATCTGATGATTTCTTTTCTATTTCATGAATGAATGTCTGTGGGATTTTGATTGGAATTACATTAAACTTATACATTGGTTTGGGAAATATAAACATTTAACTATGTTGATTTTTCCAATCCATTAACATAGAAAATCTTTCCATTTCTCTGTGTCCTCTTCAATTTTATTTAATAGTGTCTTATGGTTTTCAGTGTATAAGTCCTTCACACTCTTGGTTAAGTTTATTCCTGAGTATTTTATTCTTTTCATCACAATCACAAAAGGTATAGTTTGTCTCATTTCTTTTTCTGAAGTTTCATTGTTGGGATATAAAAATTCAATTGGGAAGGTCAACAAAATGGTAGTGAGAGGGACATCTGTCAAATTCTTTAGAGATTACAATTAATAAAACACTTATACCTCAAATGAGGACCCTCTGAACAGTGCACAATCACCGCTAAGAAACCCACTCATCTTATTAATATACCTGCAGGTAGGCAGAGGGTTAAATGAAAGGGAGATTCTCTGGGAACTGTGGAGACATGGTCTTATGTGGTCCCCACTTGGAACTCTACCATTTGGGGAGGGAAGAGGAAAAAGGCAGCAAGAAAGCACTCTGGACCTCACCCAGTCTGTGGGACAGAGGAAAGGAGGCCCAGAGGCAGGGACATGAGATACCACAACCACCTCACTTTGACCCAAAGAGATGCAGATGGGTCCAAAAAATGCAGTGACTGGACTTTACTCTGGTTCCCAGAGGAGAGGGAGTGATTGAGTTGTGAGGAGCTGTAGCACAAATGATCAAGCCAGTAAGGAAAATAAGAAAGGGTATAATGTGCACATTTCTCAGCCCACAACCAGCATGGTCTGAAAGACCAGCATTCAGGACTAACCCCAAAGCTCAGGGCAGAATCTGCACATGGGGCAAACAAAGAGCCCAAAGGTTCAATCATGCCCAAATTCCCTGAGTGACCATTGGAGCCTCATGAAAATAAGAAAGCCAGAAATGCCTCTCCCTCACAGACCTCTGCCCACCCAGGGTCAGTTGTGAACATCAAAGAAACTGTAGCAGTGAGGTTCCAGAGAGGCTGCCAAAGTGAGAAACCAGAGAAAGGGAGCTCAAAATAAAGAGATGGAGACAGATGACCCATCAGAAACAGAGTTCAAAGCAACAATTATAAAAATGCTTAAGAAACTGAATGATAATTTCAACAGAGAGATCAAGCATTAAAGAAGACTTCCAAACCATTACAAGGGGCAAGAGAGAGATAATAACTACATTAACTGAAACAAAGAATAAAATAAGAGCCACTAACCTAGATAAAATAGAAGCACAAACCAGTTATTTGTAGAAAAAGCCAGCAGAAAACATTCAATCAGAACATATAAAAACTATTATCCAAAAAAATGAATATGAGTTGAGATTTTTCTAAGACTATATCAAACATAAAAAATTAAAATAATAGCTATACCAGAAGGGACAGAGGAAAAGCAAGGGATCAAGAAACTATTTGAAGGGGGTTCCCTGGTGTTGTAGTGGCTAGGCTTTGGCACTCTCAATACTGTGGCCTTGGTTTAATGCCCAGCCAGGGAACTACCAAAAAAAAAAAAAAAGGAACTATTTGAAGAAATTATTACTGAAAATTGTCCTAACTTGGAGAAGGAAATAGACATGCAGAGCTAGGAAGCACAGAGTCCCAAAAATGATGATCCCAAACAGGAACACACCAAGACAAATAATAATTAAAATGGCAAATGTTAAAGAAAAAGAAAATTCTAAAAACAGCAAGAGAAATGTAAGTAGTAACTTATAGAGGGACAACCTTTAGAATCTCCACTGATTTCTAACCACAAACTTTACAGGTCAGAAAAGATTGGCACAAAATATTTGATGTGATAAAAACCAAGAATCTATAACCAAGAATAATGTATCCAGCAAGGCTAGCATTCAAAATTGTGGGACAGATAAAAAGCCTCTCAGATAAGAAAAAGCTAAATAAATTTATCATGACCAAACCAGTACTACAAAGGATTTTAGAGGGACTTCATTAAGATGGTAGAAGATAAGGAGGAAGATGCATGGGGGAGAAGGGACAGTGTTACAAATATATGGTGATAGAAGGAGAACTGACTCTTGGTGATGAACACATAATACAACACATAGAAGATATAATGAAGAATTGTACACATGAAACCTATGCAATTTTTACCAATTAATGTCACCCCAATAAATTTAAAAAATTAAATAGAATTTTAAAAAGTGCAATTACATTTTGTACATTGATTTTAGTTCCTGCAAATTTACTGTATTTATTATTTCTAATAATTTTTGGTGGAGTCTTTAGAATTTTCTATATGAAGGATCATGTCATCTGCAAAAAGTGACAGCTTAACTTCTTTTCTCCAAATTTGGATGCCTTTTATTTCTTTCTCTTGCCTGATTGCTCTGGCTAGAACTTCCAGTACTAGATTGAATAGCAGTGGTGAACAGGGATATCCCTGTATTGTTTGTGATTTTAGGAGAACAGGCTTCAGTTTTCCCTCATTCAGTATAATATTAGCTGAGGGTTTGTCATATATAGCCCTTATTATTTTCAGATATTTTCCTTCTATTCCCATTTAATCATAAATGAATTCTGTATCTTGTCAAATGCTTTTTCTGCATCAATTGATATAATCATATAGTTTTTAATCTTTTAGTTTGCTTGTGTGGTATATCACATTGATTGATTTTCAAATGATGAATCATCTCTGTTCATAAGATACATCCTTCTTGATTGTGGTGTGTAATCTTTTCAATACATTGCTATATTCTATTTGTTAGTGTTTTATTTAGGATTTTTGCATCTGTGTTTAACAGAGACATTGGTCTATAGTTTTCTTTTGCAGTGCTACCCTTACCAGGCTTTGGTATTAGGGTTATGTTGGCTTTGTTGAAAGGCTTGGGAATTATTGCTTCTTCTTTGATTTCTTGGAGGAAAAGGCAGTAGTTCCTCTTTGAATGCTTGATAGAACTCATTGGTGAGACAGTCTAGTCCTGGGATTTTGCCTTTGAGGAGCTTTTGGATAATTGTTTTAATTTCCTTACTTTTTATTGGTCTATTTGGGTTATCCTGTTCTTGGTTCAGTCCAGGTAGACTATGTTTCTAGAAACTTGTCCATTTTTTAAAGTTGTTAAATTTGATGGCAGATAGTTCTTCATAATATAGTCTAATGATCCTTTGTATTTCTCTGGTATCAGTGGCAATTCCTCCCATTTTATTTCTAATCTCAGTTATTCATGATTTTGCTTTGTCCCTTGGTGAGCCTGTCCAGGAGTTTGTTAATCTTATTGAGTTTTTCAAAGAACCAGTTCTTTGTTGCATTAATTTTCTGTATCATTTTTCTGTTTTCAATTTTGTTTAGCTCTGCTTTAATTTCTATTATTTCCTTCCTTCTGCTGGCTTTGGGCTTTTTTTAATTCTTCCTTTTCTAGTTCTGTAAAATGGAATGTTAGGTTGTTTATTCATGTTTTTTCTTGTTTCTTGAGATAGGCCTGCAATGATAAAAATTTCCCTCTTATTACTGCTTTCACTGTATCCCAATAATTTTGATATGTTGTATTTTCATTGTCATATGTTTCTATGTATTTTTAAATCTCTTCTTTCATTTCTTCTTTGATCCAGTAATCTTTTAATAATATGTTGTTTAATCTCCATGTATATGTGGACTTTTTATGCTTTTTTTGTGCAGTTGGTCTCCAATTTTAAGGCTTTGTGGTCTGTGAATATGCTTTGTATGATTTTAAATTGCTTGAATTTGCTGAGGCTAGTTCTATGTCCTAGCATATGGTCTGTCCTTGAGAATGTTCCATGTGCACTAGAATAGAATGTATAGTCTTGTGTTGTAGGATGGTGTGTCCTGTAAATGCCAATAATTTTCAATTGTTGTAATGTATTATTTAGAGCTGATATTTCCTTATTTTTTTTCTGTTTGGATGATATCTTAATGACTGTGAATGGGGTGCTTAGGTCCCCTACTCCAATTGTGTTTTTGTCAGTTTCACCTTTTAGATCTTTAAGGACTTCTTTTATAAATGTTGGTTCTTCTTGATGGGGGGCATATACAGTGATGTATGTCTTGTCTTCTTGTTGTACTGTCCCTTTTATCATTATGAAATGTCCATTTCTGTGTCTTATTATCATTTTTATCCTGAAGTCTGTTTCATCAGTTTTAAGTATGGCTTCTTCTGCTTTTCTCTGGATGCCATTTGCTTGATGTATTGTTTGCCACCCTTTCACTCTGAGTCTGTGTTTGTCTTTGTGGCCAAGGTGTGTCTCTTGGAGACAGCATATAGATGGGTTTGGATTTTTAATCCAGTGAATTTTTCTATGCATTTTTATTGGTGAGTTCAGTGTATTTCCATTTTGGGTGATGATTTCTATGTGAAGATTTTCTATGGCAATTTTGATTTCTGGTTTTTGTTGTTTGGAGTCTTGGTTTATTTGCTTTTTTCTCATTGTCTATTTTTTTAGTTTGATGGAGGTATATGACTTTTCCTTCTGTTTCTTCTTTTTTTGTTGTTGTGTATCTTAGTTCTGTTTTTTTTTTTTTTTTTTTTTTTTTTTTTTTTTTTTTTTTTTTTTTTTTTTTTTTTTTTTTTTTTTTTTTTTTTTTTTTTTTTTTTTTTTTTTTTTTTTTTTTTTTTTTTTTTTTTTTTTTTTTTTTTTTTTTTTTTTTTTTTTTTTTTTTTTTTTTGAGTAGTTACCATAAGGTTTATGAAAAGATAAGTTCTATGTATGTGGTGGCTTGTTTTCTTTTTTTTTATTATTAGACTTATTGGGGTGATATTGGTTAGCAAGAATTACATAAGTTCCAGGTGTACAATTCTACAGGCATCGCCAACATGTTGCATTATAAGGTCACCACCCAGTGTGAGTTCTCTTTCCATCACCATATATTCGGCTCCCTTTCCCTACTCTCTCATCCCCTCCCTCTTCTTCTACCCTTCCCTACCCGCTCACGAATAAGCGTTAATTCTTTTCTTAAGCATAGTTTTAATTTCTATTGTTTTTTGTAAATTTAAGCCCTTACTTCTTTCCTTTTTCTGTTTTTGCTGTCCCAGCTTTTTGCTATTTATTTAGGCTTTGTGTTTCAGGTCAAAAAGCCTTGTTCAGTATTTACTTGAGTGCTGGCCTTGTGTTGGTAATTCCCTCAGTTTCTGTATGTCTGAAAATCTTCCTTCATATCTAAAGGATAACTTTGCTGGATATATTATTCTTGGCTGGTTGTTTTTCTCTTTTAATATTTTGAATATATGATTCTACTCGCTCCTGGTTTGAAGAGTTTCTACTAATAAATCTGATGATAGCCTGATGGACTTTAATTTTAATGTTATAATTTTCCCCATGGCTGCCTTAAGAATTCTTACTTTGTCTTTGATTTTTGACACCTTCAATATAATGTACCTAGGAGAAGGTCTTGGGGGATTCAGGTAGCTAGGGGTCTGATTTCTTCTTGAATTTGGGGTTTCAGTTCTACACATAGGGTTGGAAAGTTCTCATTTACTATTTGTTTGATTAAGCTGTCTTTAGAATTTTGTTTTGTTTTTCCAGCATTCCTATTATTCCAATATCATTATTTCTAATGAAGTCAAATAATTCTTGTAGAGATCTTTTTTTTTTTATTTTTTGATCTCAAATCTCTGTCTTTTTTATTCCGTTCAATTTTTAGATTTCTATCTTTGATCTTAGTAATTCTTTTCTCTAACTGGTCAGCCTTGCTTCCTATGCTAGTTAGTTCATGCTTTATTTCTTTTATTGCATTGTCTATCCCATGCCAGGCTCCATGTTCACAGTTTCTGCCTAGTATTTCAGGCAGTGTGTTTTATCACTGCTGTTTGTCTTGAGGTTGCTTGTTACCTTCATTTTGGCTCAGCTGTGAAACAGACCTGTACCTCTATCAAGAGTACTCAGGGTCAGGGAGAGCACACTCTGAATCATAAGCCAGCATTTCCATCAGGGGAGTGCACAGACATGCCTGGCATAGGCTACAATACATCCCTAGCCCTCCATCAGGAGTGCACTTAAGTTTAGGTGACTGTGTGCCACCAAGCAAGCTTGGTCTTCTGTCAGGTATGCAACAGAGCCAGGGGGTTGGTTATCACTGAACAAGCTTGGCCCTCCATCAGCAATGTACCAGAACTGGTGGTATGGGCACCATAGAGCAGGCTCAGCCTTTCATCAGTTGTACACTGGAGCCTGGGGATGGGTGCCACTTTATCTTGTCCCCTCCCATGCCTTTCACTCTCTGCACCTTTGCCCACCCAGGATCATGTTGCACTCAGCCTGTTTTCTCCCAGACTCCTCGGTCCTTCTTCTGCCAGCCCCAGAATTTTGCAGTCCAGTCTCCACACTGCTCCCTCCCTTTTCTCCAGTTTACCTCCCTTTCTCTGACCTTTAGGTGTTTTCTTGCTGTGGGTGGATCATTAAACCAAGGCTGTGCCACTTGGGGATTCCCTTGTTGTGTTTTGGCTCTTCAGTTTGCAATTTGCAGGAGAGGTTTATGGGACGTCCTTTCATGCTGCCATCTTGACCAATTGCACTCCCTCTTGATGAGTCTGGTTAAAAGTTTGTTGATTTTTATCTTTTCAAAGAATCATCTCTTGATTTCATTGATCTCTCGAATTGTTTTTTAGTCTCAACTTTATTTCTGCCCTGATTTTTATTATTTCTCTCCTTGTACTCACTTTGGGCTTCATTTGCTGTTTCTTTTTTGTTGTTGTTGTTATTGTTGTTACCTTCATTATATGCTTAAAATGTTTATTTGTGATTTTTCTTGTTTCTTTAAGTAGGCTTGCATTGCTATGAACTTCCCTCTTAGGATTGCTTTTGCTGTGTCCCATAAATTTGAGTCATTGTGTTTTCATTTTTGTTTGTGTCAAGATATCTTTTTATTACATTTTTTATCTCATTGTTGACCCATTAATTGTGTAGTAGCATGTTAGTTATCCTCCATGTGTTTCTGTGTTTTTCAGCTTTGTTCTTGTAATTGATTTCTAGTTTCATACCATTGTGTTCAGAGAAGACACTCAATATAATTTCAATCTTTTTATTATAGTGCACTGAGGCATGTTTTATGGCTTATCCTGTGGTCTATCTTGGAAAATGTACCATGTGCAGTTAAAAAGAATGTATATTCTGCTGCTTTGGGATGAAATGCTCTAAAAACATCAATTAAATTTAGCTTAGTGTGTCATTTAAGGCTGCTGTTTCCATTTTGATGTTTTGTCTGGAAGATCTATCTATTAGTATCATGGTTGTTAAAGTCCTCTACTATGATTGTGTTACTATTGATCTCTGCCTTTATGTTGATAAATATTTGCTTTATATATTTAGGTGCTCTATGTTGGGTGCATAAATACTTATAGGAGTTATAGCCTCCTGTTGGTTTGATTCCTCTATTATTATGTAATGTCTTTCATTATATAGCCTTTGTTTTAAAATCTATTTTGTGTGATATAAGTAAAGTACACTCTTAGTTAACTGGCATCAATTGGGATTGGTAGATGCTGGATAAATGTAGTTCCTGGTTGTTTCAGCATTACTATTAAAAATGGACCTGGGAGTTCCCTGGTGGTGTAGCAGTTTAAGACTTAGGCGCTGGCACTGTCAGTGCTGTGGCCACACACACAAAAAATGGACCTAACTAATATTGTACTTCATACTATACTATACCATAATATAAACTCTGTAATGCCTTAATATTAATATTGAAATATGGTAACTATAAACAAACTAAGACAAATAAAGACAAACTTAACATGTTTGCTTCCAGGCATTTGCAGCTGAGTTTGACACTGGGATCTAGGCAGTTTTGGAGTATATGTATGCTGGGTGCAAGAAAATCTGTTATAAATTTTTAATGAACTGATATAGTTTTTAAAAATTTGAAGAAAGTGATACATTACTTTGCTGTTAAATAATTCATGCTATTCAATTTGCATTTATCAGTGGTTCTCAACTTTTAATTATATAAATTAAAAATGTGACATTTTAATCAAAAGTATCATTTTATCAAACATGCATATGTATAAATTTTTCAATTTCATTTTATGATAAAATAATGTTTACTTATGATTCCAGATTTCTTTAATATGTCTTCATAAGTTTCCCAAGAAACTTTTCACTTATATATCATATTGTTTCTCCATAGTTTCACTCAAAAAATATTACATATATCCACTATTATTATAGTCATTATATAGCCCACTACCATTAGTAAAATTTTCATAAATCTTAGACAAAATCTAATATATAATAGTCAGAACATATCTCATAATCACAGTTGCAGAGACCAAGAAGATACTAAAAACCTTGATTCTTGCCCAGTGGATGCTGAGTTGACTAAACAATTTTTGTTGCTCAGTTTATACTGTTAAACAAACAAAACCCATACAGGTGCATAGTGAAAGGTCCCATAGCACATTATTTTTTATCAGCATGATAACCAGAAGTATCCAGTGACTTTGCATATATTATGGATCAAAGCCTAAGCATCAGACTCTTATCTGCCTTTCTAAAATATACATAGTTCCTGTGTCAACGATTACAGAATAAAACAGGAAGTTGTAAATATATTCAATCATACTTTCTTCTGAAGCATTTTTTATGACATCCCTGAAAAGAAATTGAACCATTTATAGTGTTTTATCCATTTATGTTAAGACAGAATTATGGGAAATCTAAAAAATCATATATACATCATCTGGGTTCTAACAAAAGAATGTGAAATGTACATATATTGAATCGTCCAAAGTGAATGTTTTAATGAACACAATTTTATCATAAAAACATCTTTGTTAATACAGTGTGCAATGTTAGTTAAATGACACTCAATATACTTTTCAACTTAATGAACTCCACTAACATAATTTTTAAGCTTAAAGTAACTTAGAAATAATCACACACATGCACATTAAAATCTTTAAGTAAGGGTAAAGAGCTTACTGGATAGATATCACATCAAGATCATCAGAATTTGATGCAGCTAGGACAGAATCAGAAGAAGTGGATGTGGATAGTTTTGAATCTACACCAGTTAATGATGCTATACTGGCAAACTTGCATGCAGCTTTCTTGAAAAATGAACAAATATCAACTTGCTTTGAGACCATATGCCTCTCATGCAAAGTCATATTTTTTTGATGGTGTGCATCTGCATAACATACTGAGAACTGAAGAAGGGTTTCTGTTTTGCAAAAGTTATTACAGTTTCAAATACTGCTGTAACTCTCTGCCAGGATTTTTTTTTCACCTTACACTGATTGTGATCACTCTCTCCTCTGCAACATTCATTTTTTTCATGATTCACAACAGCTTCTATATCTTCTGTATTAAGTGTGTGAATTACTGGAATATCTTCATCCACAGCAAGCTAGTTTTTGAGTTTATCTCAAGGCAAATTTATTTTGTCATTAACAGAGTCAACTAACTCACAGATTTCATCATATACTCTGCTACTGGAAGCTGCACTACCGACTAGAAAGCCCTCAAAGTCAACAGAGCAAGAGAAGGACTCCACAGACATCACAGCTGGCCAAAACTTCCTCCAATAATTCCATAATGTTTTCCTTTTCACAGAATCCCAAGCACAATGACAGTGTAGATCGCATCTTTGAGATTATTTTTTTCTGAAAGTCCAGAATTGTCCCATCAAAATGAGTGATTTTCCACATGAAATGATACCTGTAAAACATTTTTACATTCTGTATCACTCTTTGATTCACTAGTTGGATCAGACTTGTGAGGTTATCTGTTAGATAATATACAAAAATATTGTCATTAATGAGCTCTTCCACAGGAGGATATGTGTGACAATTATCCAGGAGCAACAGAACTTTATTATTCTCAGGTATTCCTTTATTTCATAAACATTTTTTAACGCTGTGGACCAGCACAAAAATGAAACACCTTGGTAAATATTTCTGCATCCATTCAATGGTTACTTTCTGTATGATAATCTACAGGAAGTTTAGATATACCTTTAAAGCACTTTGGTTTAGCAAATTTGCCAACCACACACAACTACTTTGCCATATGATTTCATGATGCATTTGCACAAATGAGCACAATTATATGTTCTTTAGTAGCTTGAACTCATGCACTATCTTTGCATTACCACCAGTCAGAGTAGAATTAGGCAAATACTTCTATTTAAATCCAGTCGCATTTGAATTATAAATCTTTTCTAGGGTCAAGCCATTTTCTACAACCAATTCACTAAGCACATCACGAAATGAAGGTGAAGCTTCAAAATCAGCCCATTTCTTCTCACCTGACAATTTCAGCTTACAGATGCTGACAAACTGAATCAGGTAAGCCAGTCACTTGAAAATGAACAGTGAACTTCAATATTCATTTCTTCATGGAATTTTCTTGCTTTTTCTTGCAACATGGGTCCAGAAATACAACCATTCTCACACCTCTTCAGTGAAAACCCGTCATACAGGGCCTGGTCAAGAATTTCCATTTTCAATATATGAAGAGTATAATGCTTCTTCACACTCTTCTCACTTTTTGACTTACTATAAAACTCCTTTATCTTCTGAGACTGAGCCATAATGTCATAGATCATTGATGAACCAACATTAAATCTCTCTATGAGCACTGCATGACTCTCAAATTTCTCAAACCTCTTGTGTATTTCCATCTTCTGCTTGTGGGTAAGAACTGTGCATATATGATTACTTGGGACCTATTTCAACATATTTGGGTTTGGGTGAAAACACAAAATTTGAATAATAATAGATTCAAACCAACTGGTAAGTTTAAGTGAGGTGAATTGTTGAGAGTGGAAAACAAACATGTGATATGCAAAGCATGGGCTTACTCATACTATGGTGCAGTGTGTGGTGCACCAAGTTTAAACTTACATTTCTGCTAGACATTTTTAATTTTAATTTAAAGTATTATTTCTTTGAAATTTTGCCAGTTGTTTGAGAGTGCCAGTTGCTTGAATTTTGTTTAACAGAAAGTCTACTGCATTGCTACTCCAACTCTTTTTTGGTTTCCATTGGCATTAAGTATCTTTTTCCACCCTTTTTTTTCAGTCTGTGTGTGTCATCATTATATTATTTTTAAAAGTATATCTACATCCTTGTCAATGCTTTATATTGTCTGTTATTTTAAATTTAATCATTCTAGTGGATGTAAGGCAGTATCTAATTATAGTTTTAGCTTACATTTCTCTGATGACTAATGACATTGAGTATCTTTGTATGTGCTTGTTGGCCATTTATGTATCTTCTCTTGTTAATGTCTTTGAAGTTCTTTAACCATCAAAAATTATAAATATTGTTATATATGTGTATTAAACTAGTATATCAGTTGTCTATTTAACTTGTTTAGTATATATTTTGTTATGTAAAATTATATTTCTTATTGTGTTAACTTATACATACATACAGTTCACCATTTTATTTATTTATTTATTTGTTTGTTTGTTTGTTTGTTTTGTTTGTTGCAATTCACCATTTTAAACCATACAGTTTAGTGGCATTAAGTACATTCACATTAATGTATAGCTATCATCACTGTCCATTTCTAGAACATTTTTGTCATCCTAATATGAAACTGTACCTATTAAAGTTATTAAATTTAAATAGTAATATATGTTGAGATTTTCTTATCTAGTGTCTGTTCTAGTCTTTATTTAAAGGTTTCCTGTGCATCTAGATTGTACATGCTATATCTTAGATGTTTGCACCATTTTTTTGTTTTAGTTTTGTCTAAATATTTAATTCACCTAGAATTTAGAACTTAATTTTATACATGGTGTGAGGGAGGAAACAAAATCTATTTTTTCTAGCAGAGTGACAGATATATGTATCAGTACATACATTAAAGAAAGTACCTTTTTCCCATTGAATTTATATTACCATAAACTATCATAAATACTGACATTTGTTTCTGGGCATTTTGTTCTATTTATCTAGTTGCCTATTTCTATGACAATACCATATTGTTTAGTTGCAGTTTAATATCTAATAAATCAAATTATACCTCAACCTTCTCCTTCATAATATATCTTGATATTCTCAGACATATGAGGGCTGTCCAGAAAGTATCCAGCCATGTAATATGAAAAATAGAGGCATTTATGGCTGAATTTTCCAGACATCCCTTGTATGTGTTTTCATTTGGATTTTAATATTATTTTATGAAATTAAAAACACACAAAACTATTTGAATTCTAATAGGTAGTACATTACATTTATATATTATTTTTGAATTTACATTTTTATAATATTATCTGCTTCTCCAATAAAATAGTATGTTTTTGTATATTTTTGAATTTCATTTTATGATCTTTAATAAAAGTTTTATAGTTTTCTTGATCTAGTTTCTGTACTTCTCCTAGTGAATTTACTCATATTCTTATTGTTTACATTCATGCTATTATCAATGAAATATTTTCTTTCATTTTCACTTAATTTTTTATTTTGCTAAACTTAATATCTGTGAGATGACTCTATGTTGTTTTGTGTATCCATAGTTTGTCCATTTTGATTAGTATTCCTGTGTATTTAGTATACTACAATTTATTTATTCATTCACTTGTTGGAGGACATTTGGCTAATATGAATAAAATTGCTATGAATAACCTTTTACAAGCTTTTAAAAAGTACAGATATGTTTATATTTCCATTTTGTGACTACCTAGCTGTGCAAGTTTCTCTATGAGTACGTTTAACTTTATAAGAAACCACCAGAGGGAGGAGCAACAAAATGGCAGCATGAGAGAGACCTCTGAAAGATTCCTCTGGAGATTACAACTAATAAAACATCTATACTTCAACCAAGGACTCTCTACATAATGCCCAATCACAGCTAAGAAGACAGCTCATCATATTACAGTACCTGCAGGCAGGCTGAGGGTTAAAAAAAGGAGAAATAAAAGGGGAGGTGCAGAGATGCAGGCCATGGGCAGGTCCCTGCTTAGAAATCTACTGCTGGGAAAGGTAGGAGGAAGAAGGTGGCAGGAGAGCACTCTGGACCTCACTGGGTCTGAGGGACAGAGTAAAAAATGGCTCAGAAGTGGGGGCATGAGATACTGCAACCTGACCTCGCTTTGGGCCCCAAGGGGTGCAAACCAGTCTGCAAAACACAGCAACTGGACTTCACTGCAGTTCCCTGAGGAGGGAGAGCAACTAAGAAGTGAGAAACCACAGTGTGAATGCTTAGGCCAGGAAGGAGGAGAGAGAGGGCTGAGTGCGCTTTTCTAGGCCCACAACCAGCATGATCTGAAAGACCAGCATTCAGGACTTACCCAATGGCTCAGTGCAGAATCTGCACATGAGGCAAACTGAGAAAAGAAAGGTGCAATCATGTTTAAACTCCCTGCAAGATCCCTGCATCTCCAGGAAAAAAAAATACAAAGCTTCAAAAGCTCCTCCCTCACAGACCTTTTCCCCTCCAGTGCCAGCAGCAAACAGTGAAGAAACTGCAGCAGCAAGATCCCAGAGAGGCTGCCAAAATGAGAAACCAGAGAACAGTACCTCAAAATAAATTGAAACAACAGACAAAAAAAGTAAAAAAGATGGGGACAGATGACCCATCAGAAACAGAGCTCAAAGCAGTAGTTACAGAAATGCTTAAGGAACTGAATGATAACTTCAGAGAGATAGCAAACATGAAAGATTTACAAGCCATCATAAAGGACCAGACATAGACGATGACTACATTAACTGAAATAAAGAATGGAATAGAAATCACCAAACTAGATAAAATGGAAGTGCAAAACAGTGATTTGCAGCAAAGACCAGCAAAAAACACCCAACCAGAACACATAGAAACAAGGGTAGAAAAAATGAGAATGGTTTGAAATTCTTCAGGGACAATATAAAACATAAAATTATTAGAATCATAGGCATACTAGAAGGGGCAGAAGAAAAGCAAGAAGAAATAGAGACTGAAAATTCTCCTAACCTGTTGAAGGAAATAGACATACAAGCCCAGGAAGCACAGAAAGTCTCAAAGAAGATGATTCCAAATAGGAACACACCTAGGCACATCATAATTAAAATGGCAAGAGTTAAAGAAAAAAAGAAAATTCTAGAAACAGCAAGAGAAATGCAAGTAGTAATTTATAAAGAAACACCCATTTGACTCTCATTGGATATTTCATCAGAATCTTTAGAGGGCAGAAGGGATTGGCAGAAACTATTCAATGTGATGAAATCCAAGAATCTACAACCAAGAATAATGTATCCAGCAAGGCTAGCATTCAAAACTGAAGGACAAATAATGAGCTTCTCTGATAAGAGAAAGCTAAAGGAATTCATCACCACCAAACCAGTACTACAAAGATGGACTTCTATAAGATGGGAGGAAAGATGGGACAGTGGGTAAAATAAGAGAAAGAGATAGAGAAATTTCATTTGATTGTTACAAGGCAATAATGAAGAAAATGTGGTGTATAACATGGGAATATAGTCAAGAAGTTTGCAGTAACTCTTTGTGGTGTTAGATGGGTTATAGATTAATTAGGGTAATGGAGGAGAGCTAGAAGCATGTAAATAAAGGGGAAGAAATAATGAAATACAAATTCATAGTCATAGAATAGTCAAAGGGATGTAAAATGCAGCATAGGCATATAGTCAAAACATTATAATAATTATGTATAGTGTTAGAGGAGAACCAGATTTTTAGAATGAGGATTTACTAAGTTATATAAATGGCCCATCCCACCTGTTGACCTGAAAAAAAATGACCCATTACTGTGCTATACACCTGAAATCGTTATAATATTGTAGGTAAAATGTAATGAAAAATAATAAAAAATGTTTATGAAGTGGTCCAAAAAGGAAAAAATGGTTTTGTTACCTTGAGCTTTCATCCTGTTGCATGGCTGAGGCTCTGTGATGGCCAAAATAAAAATTAAAAGAAAAAAATCATTGAATGTAACACAGTATCTCTATAGGCTAAATAAGAAAAACATAAACATATTCATTGAGGCAAAAAAGTGTTTGACAAAATCCAATCATTATTCATGATTAACACTCTTTGAAAAGTAGAAATAGAGTTGAATTCTCTCAACTTGATAATGGAAATCTCTACCAAAATCCTACAGCTACCATTATACTTTGAGTTGACAAACTGGAGAATGTTTTCTAAATTAAAACAAAAAATGCAAAGATTTTTTTCTCTCACTATTCCTAATAAACATCAATCTGAAGCCCTAGAAACTATACATTTAGAAAAAAAATATATTGTTTTGCCAATAACATGATTGTTCTATGTAAAAAACTCCCAAAAAATCTACTCCAAAATGTGATACTAGTAAGTCCATAAACAAATTACAGCATGCAAAATTAATATACAAGTCATTTCCTCTTATACATACCAGTATTGAACAATTAAATTTTAAAATGTCATATAAAATACCAATACAGATACTAAGATATAAATCTAAAAACAAATAATATGTACAGAATATGTATGTAGAAACTTATAAGGCACAGATGAAAATAAGAAAGAATTCTAAATACGTTGAGGAAATAAAAACCTATCAAACTTTTAAAAAGAGACTTTATATGACCAACTTATACATGAAAAAATGTTCAACTTCACTAGCTATTGGGAAAATACAAATCAAAATAACAATGAGGTACCACCTCACACTTGTCAGAATGGCTATTATAATATCAACAAGACAAGTGTTGGAGATGTTGTTGGGGTGGACCAGGGAAAGGAGCCCTCATACACTACTGGTGGGAATGTAAATGAGTACAGCCACTATGTAAAACAGTATGGAAGTTCCTCAAAAATTTAAGAATAAAATTAGTGTATGACTCAGAAATCTCTCTTCTGGGTATCAGTCCCTTCAAAATTGAAAATATCTCTTCATAAAGTCATATGTACCCCTATGTTCATTGCACTACTCTTCATAGTGGCCAAGATATGGAAACAACAAAAGTGCCCTTCAATATATGATGGGATAAAGAAGATATGGTACATATGCACAATGGATATTCAGTCCTAAGAAAATATGAAACACTGCCATTTGCAAAAACATGAATGAATCTTGAGAGTATCATGCTAAGCAAAGTAAGTCAGATGGGAAGTGTTGAGGACCATATGATTTCACTCATATGTGGGACATAAAACTGAAAGCAACAAGCAAATAAAACAGACAAACAAACTTCATAGACACAGACAACAGTATAGTGGTTACCAGAAGGAAAGTAAGGAGTGAGAAAAGTGCAAAAGGGAATGAGGTCAAACATATGGTGATGAAAAGAGATTTAATTTTGGGTGGTGAACACACAATGCAATATGCAGATGATGTATTACAGAATTGTACACTTGAAAGCTATATAATTTTATTAATGATATCACAATATATTTAATAAATTTTTGTTTTTTAAAATAGAAAAACGAATATATGTGTGTGTGTATGTGGGTAAAAACAAATAAACAAAGTGGTTTTATACCATTTTACACTCCCACCAGCAATGTAGGATAAGTCCATTTTGCCCCAGTTCAACATTTCTTACTGTCAGTCTTTTTAATTTTGGCCATATTCGTGGGTGTAAAGTATTATCTCTTTGTGGTTTTAAATTGCATTTCCCCAATGAATAAAGTTGTTGAACACTTTTTCATATAATTATTGGCCATTTGTATGTCTTTCTTGGGAAGTGGTTATCATTGGCCAATTCTTTTTAAGTTGAATTGTTTCTTTTTATTATAATTTGTTGGAGTTATTTTGTCAGTACTTTGTCAGTTATATGTATTGAGAATACTTTCACTCAATCTGGGAAAGTTTTTCTTAAATCTATACTTTGAAGAATAGATGTTTATAATTTTCAGTGACTTTCAATTTATCATTTTTTTCATGTTTTACTACCTTTTGTATTTTAGTTAAGGAATCTTTATCTACTTCAAAGTTGTAAAGGTATTCATTCATTTTTTCTAGAAGCATACATTTAGCTTTTAAATCTAGGTCTATGTTCCATCTCAAATTAATTTTTAAAATTGAAATATAATTTACAAACCATAAATTTACCATTTTAAAGTGTGGAATTAAGTAGATTTTAGTATATTCACAAGATTGTGCTACCATCACTGCTATCTAATTCTAGAACATTTCCCTCACCCTGAAAAGAAGCCCTGTACCTGTTAATAGTAATTTCCATTGCTCCTTCACCCTACTCCTGGAAAATATTAATCTACTTTATGTCTCTATGAATTTTCCTATTCTGGGAATTTCATATAAATGAAATCTTACAATATCTGATTTTTTATGTGTGGTTTCTCTTATTTAGAATAATGTTTTCAAAGTTCACCCATGTTGTAGCATATATCAGTACTTGATTCCTTTTCATGTCAGAATAATATTGCATTGTATGAGCATACTACATTTGGTTTATCCATTAGTTAATGAATGTTTAGATTGTTTCCACTTTTTTAGTTATTATGAATAATGCTGCTTTGAACATTTTTATAGAAGTTTCTGTAGACACATACGTTTTCCATTTTTTTGGATACATACTTAAGTGTGGAATTGCTGGATCATATGATAACTCTATGTTTATCTTCTCTTCTTTGCATTACCATGTGCCTTTATCACATTTCAAAAAATTGTTTATGTGTAGATTGATTTTTGACTTCTACATTCTGTTCTTTTTTTCTTAATTTCTAGATTCTATGCCAGTACCACACTGTCTTGATTATTGTAGTTTTAAAGTAAATATTGAAATCAGATAGTGTTTGTTCTTCCACTTTGTTCTTTCATTTTAAGTTTGTTTGTTTGTTTGTTTGTTTGTTTGTTTTTGGCTATTCTATATCCTTTGCAATTCCATGTAAATTTTAGAATAAGTTTATCAATTTCTTCCAAATGATCTGGTGAGATTTTGACAGTGATTACATCAACTAAATTTAGGGGAAAATTGACATCTTAAAGATAGTGAATCATCCAATTTTTGACTTTGGTATATATCACCATTTATTTAGTCCTATATATTTAATATACTATAATTTATTTATCTTAGCAATATTATATTTCTCTTAGTAATTTTTTCATGTATAAAAACACTTTTATTATTAGAGTAATTTGGGTGACATTGGTTATCAAGACTTACATACATTTCAGGTGTACAATTCTACAGTCATTGTCTATTTGTAGTAGTATATGTCCACCACCCAGTGTGAGTTCTCTTTCCATCACCATATATTTGGCTCCCCCTTTCTCCTCTCCCACCCCTCCCTCTTCTCCCACTCCTTTCCCCATACCCCTAAATAACCCTTAAACTATTGACTGTGTCCATGATTTTTTTGTTTGTTTCTTTCATTTTCTCTGTTGCCTTCAGTTTCATATTCTGCATATGAGTGAAATCATATGGTTCTTGGTGTTTTCTGTATGGCTTATTTTGCTTCATATGATGTTATCTAGATCCATTCATTCTGGGGCAAATGGCAGTATTTCATCTTTTCTTATAGCTGAGTAATATTCCATTGTGTATAGGTACCACAGCTTCTTTTTATCCAGACATCTATTAAAGGGCACTTTGGTTGTTTTCATGTCTTGGCCATCATGAACAGCACTACAATGAACATTGGGGTGCATTAGTCATTGCAGACTAAGGTTTTCAAGATTTTGGGGTTTATACCCAGAAGGGAGATTGCTGGGTCATATGGTAACTCCATTCCCAATTTTCTGAGGAACCTGCACAGCATCTTCCATAGCAATTGCACCAATTTGCATTCCCACCAGCAATGTGCAAGAGTTCCTTTTTCTCCAGATCCTCTCCAGCACTTATAATTCCTTGCCTTGTTGATAATAATCATTCTAAGAGGTGTGAGGTGGTATCTCCTTGTGGTTTTCATTTGCATTTCTCTAAGAGCTAAGGAAGTTGAGAATTTTTTCATGTTTCTGTTGGACATTTGTATTCCTTCAAGTGTCTGTTTAGGTCCTCTGCCCCCATTTTAATTAGATTGTCTTGGTTGTTATTGTTAAGTCTTATTAGTTCTTTATATATTTTAGATATTAGACCCTTATCAGATACATTGTTTGCAAATATTTTCTCCCACTCAGTTGGTTTTCTTTTTGCTTTCTTGATAGTTTCTGTTGCTGTGTGGCAGATTTTTGTTTGATATGTTCCCATTCATTTATTTTTGCTTTTACTTCCCTTGCCTTTGAGATCAGGTTCATAAAGTCTTTCTTGAGTCCTCGGTCTAAAAGTTTAGTACCAATGTTTTCTTCTATACAGTTTATTGTTTTGGGTCTTCTATGGGGGTCTTTAATCCATTTTGAGTTAATTATAGTATATGGTGAGAGATCACAGCTCAGATTCATTCTTTTGCACGTGTTCTTCCAGTTTGCCAAGCACCATCTACCGAAGAGGCTGCCTTTTCCCCATTGCATATTTTTGCTGTTTTATAAAAAATTATTTGTCCATAAATTTGTTGATTTATTTCTGGGTTTTCAATTCGGTTTCATTGGTCTTTGTGTCTGATTTTCTGACAATACAAAGCTGTTTTGATTATTGGTCCTTTGTAGTATAAAGTGAAATCCAAGAGTATGATACCACCAGCCTTATTGTTTTTATGTAGTATTGCTTTGGCAATAAGATTTTTTTTTGTGGTTCCATAGAAATCTGATAATTTTTAAATCTATTTCGTGAAAGTATGATTGTGAGATTTTGATAGGAATTACATTAAATCTGTAAATTGCTTTGAGTAATATGGCTATTTTAACAATGTTTACGTCTTCCTATTCATGAACACAAATTATCTTTCCATTTCTTTGTGTCCTCTTCAATTTCTTTCAAAAGTATCTTACAGTTTTCTATGTATATGTGTCACTTTTTTTAAAAGTTAATTCCCAGGTATTCCATTCTTTATGTTGCAATAGCAAAAGGTATTGACTCTCATTTTTTTTCAGAAGATTTGTTGCTTGTATATAAAAACGCTATTGAAATTTGTACACTAATTTTGTATCCTGCTAATTTACTGTATTTGTTTATTGTTTATAATAGTTTCCTGGTAGAGTCTTTGGAATTTTCTATATAAAGAATCATGTCATCTGCAGATAGTTACAATTTGACCTCTTCTCTTTCCATTTGGATAACTTTTATTCCTTTCCGTTGCCTGGTTGCTGTGGCTAGAACTCCCAATACTATATTGAATAACAGTGGTCAAAGTGGGCATCTCTGTCTGGTTACTGATTTTAGGGGAATGGACTACAGCTTTTCCCTATTCAGTATGGTATTATCTGAGGCTTTGTCTTATATGGGCTTTATTATGTTTAGATACTTTCCTTCTATACCCATTTTATTCAGTATTTTGATCATAAATGGATGTTATATCTTGTTGAATGCTTTTTCTGCATCAATTGCTAAAATCATATAATTTTTATCTTTTACTTTGTTTATGTGGTATATTACATTGATCGATTTTCCTATTTTGAATGATCCTTGTGATCCTGGGTTGAATCCCACTTGATCACGAATTATGATCTTTTAGATGCATTGTTGTAATCTATTTGCTAATACTTTGTTTAGAATTTTTGCATTTGTGTTCATCAGAGACATTGGTCTGTAGTTTTATTTTTTCTTTCTTTTCCGTTGTCATTACCAGGCTTTGGTGTTGGGTTAATGTTGGCTTCATAGAATGAGTTAGGAAGTATTGCCTCATTTTCAATTTCTTGTCTGAGAAGGATAGACATTAATTCTTCCTTGAATTCTTGGTAAAATTTTGAAACCATCTCTTTCAGGGCTTTTGCCTCTTTGGAGATTATGAATAGCCACTTCAATTCCTTTACTATTGATTGGTCTACTTAGATTATCCAGTTCTTCTTGATTCAGTCTTAATAGGCTATAGGATTCTAGGAATTTTTCCATTTCTTGTACGTTGTTAAATTTAGTGGCACAAAATCCTTCATAATATTTTCTTATAATCTTTGTATTTCTGTGGTATTGGTGGTAATTTCTCTCCTTTAATTTTTAATTTTGGATATTTGTGTCTTTTTCTTTCACCCTTTGGTTTGTCTAAGCAGGGGTTTGTCAATGTTGTTGACTTTCTCAAGGAACTAGTTCTTTGTAGCATTATTTTTTCCTATTGTCTTTCTGTTGTCCATTTCATTTAGCTCTGCTTTAATTTTTATTATTTCATTCTTTCTGCTGACTTCGAGTGTTTTCTGTAATTCTTGTTCTAGTTCTTTAAGATGGGATGTTAGAATGTTTACTTGTGATTTTTCTTGTTTTTTAAGATAGGCCTGTATTGATAAAGATTTCCCTCTTATTACTGCTCTCAGTGTGACATAATAATTTTGATTTGTTGCATTTTCATTGTCATTAGTTTTTATGTAGTATTAATTCCTACTTTTATTTGTTCTTTGATACAGACATTTTTTAATAAGATGTTTAATCTCTATGTATATGTGGTTTTTTTCTGCTTTCCTTTTACAGTTGAGCTCCAATTTCAGAGCTTTGTGATCTGAGAATACACTTGGTATGATTTCAATCTTCTTGAATTTGCTGAGGCTACTTTAGTGTCAAAGCATATGGCCTATTCTTGAGAATGTTCCAGGTGAATTAGAAAGATAGATGTAGTCTTTTTTGGCTGGAAAAAGTTTTCTATAAATGTCAATTATGTATAGTTGCTGTAATGTGTCATTTAGAGCTATTTCCTCACTTATTTTCTGTTTGGATGATCTGTCCATGGCTGCTAACAGGGTCTACTATAATGATTGTGCTTTTGTCAATTTCTTTTTTCAGATATGTTAGTAGTTGCTTTATATATTTTAATGCCTCCTGATTGGGAGATATATATTGATTAGTGTCAAGTCTTGTTTTTGTGTTGTGCGTTTTATCACTATGTAATGTTTATCTTTATCTCTTGTTATTTTATTTAATTTGAAGTTTGTTTCATCAGATATCAGTATGGCAACTCCTGCTTTTCTCTGATTATGATTTCCTTGGAGTATTGTTTTCCATCCTTTCACTCTGAGTCTGTGCCTCTTAGAGACAGCATATAGATGGGTTTTGTTTTTTAATCCAGTCTGCTACTCTGTGTCTTTTTATTGGTGAGTTCAGTTCATTAACATTTAGAGTGATGAATGATATATGAGGATTTACTATGACCATTACTTCATTTTTTAAATTTATTTTTTTATTTCTGTTTCTTTTTTGTTGTCCAATGTCTATTCTGTTTATTCAGATGTTTGTTTCAGATCAAAGAAATTCCTTCAGTGTTTCTTGAGGTGCCTGTTTCATGCTGGCGAATTCCCTCAGCTTCTGTGTGTCTGAGATGATATTTATTCCTCCTTCATATCTGAAGGATAGTTTTGCTGGATAATTTATTCTTGGCTAGAAGTTTCTCTCTTTTAATATTTTGAATATTTAATTCCACTCCCACCTGGCTTGTAGAGTTTGTGTTGAAATATCTGATGCCAACCTGATGGTTTTACCTCTAAAAGTTATAGTTCTTTTTTCCCTAGTTGCCTTGAGAATTGTCTCTTTGTCTTTGATTTTTGACATCTTCAATGCAATTTGTCTTGAGGAAGATCTGCTAGGGTTTAAGTATCTAGGGGACCTACTTTCTTCTTGAATTTGGGGTTCCTGATCTTTTCATATGTTTGTAAAGTACTAATCTACTATTTATGTATGCTCTCTGTAGAGTGCTCTGCTACTTGTTCCAATCCTATTATCTTGATGTGTTCTTTTGGCATTTTTTGGAGGGGCTTCTTTTTTTTTTTTGTCATGGCATGAGATAGTTCTTGCAGAATTTTTTTCCATTTTTTTGGTTGTATGTTTTCTATTTTCCTCTTTCTGAGATGTTTCAATGTTCCAATCTTCAATGTTACTAATTCTTTCCTCCATCTGGTTGGCTCTGTTTTCTATTGCAGTTATTTCATTTCTCATTTCTTTTATTGTATTATTTATGTCTTGAATTTCCACCTTATTTTTCTTTGTAGTTTGAATTTCTTTCTTAATCTGTTCTTTTTGTTAATGGTTTTCCTTTCTGAGATCATTCATCTCAGCTATGGTGTTTTGCCAGTATGATTTCACTTTTCTGAGAGCCTTTAGTGTGGCTATTTTATATTCTCTGTCAGTTAGTTCATACATTTATAGATCTATAAAATCTTTTTCTGGAGATTTTTCATCTGCTTTCTGAGCAACTTTAAATCCTGGTGCTCATGTTGTCTGTTGTGTTCTTCTTCTTTGGCATGAGGGCTTTATTTCCTCTAGAGCTCACAACATCACTTTATTTCTCTGATTAATATAAGTGTGGTGTCTTGCTGCAGAGCAGACACTAGGTAGTGCTGAGGGGGCAAGTTTTGGTAGAGAGGGGATTGTTTAGGTCACATCTTCTGTCTACACCAGTGTTTGGAGGCAGGGCATGGCAGTTCATGGTCTCTCCTCTTCCTGCAGTTCATTGGCAAAGCTGGAGTAGAAAGGGAAGGCCAACAAAATGAAAGCTGAGGCTGCATCAACTTCTTGCATTTTGTTGGTGTTTCGGGGGAAGAAAAGGGAAGCTGATGAAATGCAGACTGGGGACATTCATGTTGGTTTGGGCAAATTCTGACAAATCTCCTTTTATCCCTTCTTCAGCGTTTTATCCCTAGCTGTGTTTCAGCAATTTGTTTCCACGGCAGCCGCTCCAGGCAGTGTTTGCAAGTGTGGAGCCCTGACCATGGTGCACACGCGAACCATAGAACACAGGTGCTTCAGCCAAGGGTGGTTTCAACTGAGGGGTCTGCACACACTCCACAGGCCAGGAGGGTGCTGCGAGGGCGCTGAACATGACGTTGCCACTCACATGCGTGCCGTGAGCTGAAAGGGCACCAGGAACCATCATGCTGTATCTGGGGCCCTGATCCATCCAGGGCAGTTTAATGCCTCTCTGGTCTTCTTTACTACTCAGAGCTTCAGAGCTCAGTTCCCCGGCTTTATTTCTAACATGCTGCTTTTAGGTCTAGCTCCTTTATGGTCTCCTCATGTTCCTGTCACTCTGGCTTCCACTCTTGTCCCAGCTTGGCCTCCCTTCCTCCCCTATACGGTGCTGCTCCTTGATTTCTTTCTAGTTCCTTTAGTTAGTTGCAGTGGTGTTAGTTCATGATCTGTCTCTGCTCACTCCCTTCTCTGCCACTCACCCCCCTTTCTGTAACCATCAGGTGTTTGCTTATGATGCATGGATTTTTCATTTGCTATGTGCCACTCAGGGTTTCCCACATTGTATCCTGGCTGGCCGTTTAGTTATATTTTCTAGGAGAGGTTTTAGGGACCTCCTCTCTGGTTGTCATCTTGCCAATAGTCTATTATTTCTTTCTTAAATGTTGGATAGAATTAATCAGTGAAACCATGCTACTTACTGGTCCTCAGCCTGGAGTCTTCTCTGTGGGGAGTTTGCTTTCTTAGAATAACTTTTGTTGAAATATAATGCATACAAAACTCATTTTTTAAATTCATCATTCACTGAGTTTGACAAATAATGTCCTCTGCAAGTAAAGAGTTTTACTACTTCCTTTCTGATATTTGTGCCTTGATTTTCATTTTTTTACCTAATACCATAAGTAGAACCTCCAGTACAGTGTTGAATGGATGAGATAAGAGCAGACATCCTTGTCATTTCCTTAATTTAAGGGGCAAAACATTCAATACTTAATTGTTAGGTATGTTTATTGTAGAATTTTTGTAGAAGCCTTTTATCAGTTTGCAGTTTTCTTCTATTCTTAGTTTTGAGAGTTTTTTCTTTCATCATGAGTGAAATTGAATTTTATTAAATGCCTTTTGCTATTCATTGGGTTGTTCACGTAGCGCTTTGTTATTCTCCTAATATAGTACATTACATTAAATGAATTTCAAATGTTATCTCTACCTTCATTTTTTGGACAAACCTCATTTGATCATAACATATTAAAATTTTTATATATTGCTGTATTCGAATTGCTTAAATTTTGTATATCCATGAGAGATATTACTAAGTATTTCTATATCAATTACATGTGGTTTTAGTATCAAAACAATGATGGATTCATAAAATGAAGTGGAAATGTTTGCATCACTTTTGTTTTTTTTAAAGTTACATATTTTTTTCCAGATTTTATTGTTAAATTTATTGGGTTGATATTGATCAGCAAAAAATTACACAGGTTCCAGGTGTACTATTCTACAATATATCATCAATGTGTTGTATTATATGTTAATCACCCAGAGTCAGTTCTCTTTCTATCACCATATATTTGTGCCACTGTCCTTTCTATTCCACCCCTCTCCCCTTACCCTCAGGTAACTACTAAATTATTGACAGTATCCATGAGTTTTATTTCTTGGTTGCTTTCAACTTTATGTTCCACATATGTGTGGCGTTATGTACTTCTTGATTTTATTTCTGTCTGGATTATTTCACTTAGCATGATGATCTTAACATCCATCCATGTTGTCATAAATGGCTTTATTTCATTTTTTCTTATACCTGAATAGTATTCCATTGTGTAAATGTACCACAACTTCTTTATCCAGTCATCTATCAAAGGACATTTTGGTTGTTTCATGACTTAGCCACCATTAGTAAATGGTGCTGCAATAAACATTGGGGTACACATATTTTTGCAGATTTTTTAGGTAGATACCCAGAAGAGGGATTGCTAGGTCATATGGCAATTCTATTATTAGTTTTTTGAGAAACTTCCATACTGTTCCCCACAATGGTTGTACCAGTTTGCATTTTCAGCAGCAGTGAATAAGGGTTCCTTTTCCTCCACACCCTCTCCAACATTTGTTATTCCTTGTCTTGTTAACTATAAAAATTTTCACAGGTGTGAGGTGGTATCTCATTGTGGTTTTGATTTGCATTTCCCTAATAGCTAATGAAATTGACCCTCTTTTTCATATATCTGTTGGCCATTTGTATGTCTTTCTGGAAGAAGTGTCTGTTCAGGTCCTCTGCCCAGTTTTTAATTGGATTGTTTTATTTTTTTATTGTTGAATTGTATAAGTTATTTGTATATTTTAGATATTAGCCATTTATAAGAGGCATTGTTTGCAAATATTTTTTTATTTGGTTGACTTTCCCTGTTTTTTTGATGGTTTCTTTTGCTGTGCAGAAGCTTTTCAGTTTAACATAGTCCCATTCATTTATTTTTGCTTTATTTTCCTATACTTTTGAGGTCAGGTTCATGAAGTCCTTTCTGAACTCGAAATCTATAAATTTGGTATTGATATTTTTTTTCTATACAGTTTATTGTTTCGGGTCTTATATAGAGGTCTTTAATCCATTTTTATTTAATTTAGTATGAGGTGACAGTTCGCAGTTCAGATTCACTCAATTGCATGTGGTTTTCCAATTTTCCCAGCACAATTTGCTGAAGAGGCTTTCTTTTGCCTGTTGTATATTTTTTGCTCTTCGGTCAAAACTTATCTGTCCATATATTTGTTAATTTATTTCTGGGATTTTGATTCTGTTCCATTGATCTGTGTGACTGCTTTTCTTCCAGTAGTGCCAGTACCAAGCTGTTTTCATTATTGATGCTATATAGTATAAATTGAAATTGAGGAGTGTGATGCCTCCAGCCTTATTATTTTTTTTTTTTTGTTGAATTACTTTGGCGATTCAGGGTCTTTTGTGGTTCCATATGAATCTGATTGTTCTTTTATTTATTTCTTGAAAAAATGTCCGTGGGCTTTTGATGGGAATTGCATTAAATCTGTATATTGCTTTGGGTAATATGGCCATTTTTAACTATGTTTATTCTTCCTATTCATGAACATGAAATGTCTTTCCATTTCTTTGTGTCCTTTTCAATTTATTTTAGTAGTGTCTTATAGTTTTCTGTGTATAAGTCCTTCACATTCTTTGTTAACTTTATTTCTAGGTATTTTATTATTTTTGTTGCAATCGCAAAAGGTATTGTTTTTCTCGTTTCTTTTTCTGAAGTTTCATTTCTTGCGTATAGAAATACAATTGATTTTTATACATTGACTTTGTATCCTATGATTTTTAATGTATTTGGTTATTGTTTCTAATAGTTTTGTGGTGAAGCCTTTAGGATGTTCTATGTAAAAGATCATGTCACCTGCAAATAGAGACAGTTTAACTTCTTCTCTCCCAGTTTGGATGCCTTTATTATTTTTTCTTGCATGATTGCTCTGGCTAGAACTTCAAGTAGCTATTAAATAGCAGTGACAAAAAGGGGCATCCTTGTCTTGTTCCTGGTTTTAGGAGAATAAGCTTCAGTTTTTCCCATTCAATATGATATTAGCTGAGGGCTTATAATATATACCTTTTATTATGTTGTACTTTCTTTCTGTACTCATTTTATTAAGTGCTTTTATCATGAATGGATATCGTATCTTGTCAAATGCTTTTTCTGCATCAATTGCTAAAATCATGAAATTTTTATCTTTTGTTTGTTTATGTCGTATATCACATTGATTGGTTTATGTATGTTGAACCATCCTTGTGCCCCTAGGATGAATCCCACTTGATTGTGGTGTATAATATTTTTAAAGCATTGTTGTGTTCTATTTGCTAGTATTTTGTTTAAGATTTTTGGTCTATAGTTTTCCTTTTGGGTGTTATCTTAACCAGGTTTTGCTATAAGGGTATTGTTAGCCTCATAGAAAGAGTTGAGAGGCACTGCTTCTTTTTCAATTTTGGGGAAGAGTTTGAGGAGAATAGCCATTAATTTCTCTTTGAATGCTTGATAAAACTCATTGGTGAGGCCATCTGGTCTTGGACTTTTCCCTTTGGGAAGGTTTTGGAAAGTTGTTTCAATTTCTTTACTGTTGATTTGTCTATTTAAATTATCCAATTCTTCTTGGTTCAGCCTTGGTAGACTATATGTTTCTAAAAACTTGTCCATTTTTTCAAGGTTGTTAAATTTCTTGGCATATAGTTTTTCATATAATTGTCTTATGATTCTTTGTATTTCTCTGGTATCAGGGGTAATTTCTCTTCTTTCATTTTTAATTTTTGTTATTTGTATTTTTTCCTTTACCCCTTAGTGAGCCTAGCCAGGGGTTTGTCAATCTTATAGATTTTTTTCAAAGAACCAGCTCTTTGTTGCATTAATTTTCTCTATCATGTTTCTGTTCTCTATTTCATTTAGTTCTGCTCTAATTTTTTTAAATTCCTTTCTTTTGCTGACTTTGGGCATTTTTTTGTTTTTATTTTTCTTGTTCTATAAGATGGGATGTTAAGTTGTTTGCTTATGATATTTCTTGTTCTTGAGATAGCACTCCAATGATATAAATTTCCCTCTTTTTACTGCTTTTGCTGCATCCTGATAATTTTGATACATTGTATTTTCCTTGTCATTAGTTTGTATATTTTTAATCTTTTATTTCTTTTCTGATTCAATCATTTTTAATAGCATATTGTTTAATCTCCATGTATATGTGTTTTTTTTCTGCCTTCTTTTTGCAGTTAATCTGTAATTTCAAAGCTTTGTGGTCTGAGAATACACTTGGTATAATTTCAATCTTCTTGAATTTTTTGAGGCTGATTTTGTCTCCTAGCATATGATCTATCCTTGAGAATATTCCATGTGCACTGGAAAAGAAGGGATAATCTTTTGTAGTCAGATAAAATGTCTTGTAAATGTCTATTATGTCAAATTGCTGTAATATATCATTTAAAGCTGATATTGTCTTATTTATTTTCTTTTTGGATGATCAGTCGATGGCTGTCAAGGGGATGTTTAGGTCCCTTACTTTAATTGTGTTTTATTCAGTTTCTTCTTTTAGATCTGTTAGTTGATTTGTAAATTGTGGTGCTTCTTGATTGGGGCATATATATTAATGGGTGTCATGCCTTCTTGTTGTATTGTCCCGTTTATCATCATTAAATGCCCATCTTGGTCTCTTACTACCTTTTTTATCCTGAGGTCTGTTTCATCAGATATAATAATGGCTACTGCTGCTTTTCTCTGGATGTCCTTTGCTTGGACTATTGTTTTCCACCCTTTCACTTTGAGTCTGTGTTTGTCTTTGTGGCTGAGGTATGTCTCTTTGAGACAGCATATGAATGGGTTTTGTTTTTAATCCAGTCTACTACCCTGTGCCTTTTTATTGGTGACTTCAGTCCATTTACATTTAGGGTGATGATTGATATATGAGGATTTCCTATAGCCATTTTATGTTCTGATTTTTGGTACCTAGGTATCTTGATTTTTCCTTTGCTTTATTCTCACGGTCCATTTTTTTAGTTTGATGGTGTTCTATGAATTTTTCTTCTGTTTTATTTTATTTTTTTAGTTGTGTTTCTTAGTTTTGAGGTATTTTTTGAGTATTTGCCATGAGCTTTAGGAAAAGGAAAAATTCATATATGTAGTGGCTCCTTTTCTTAAGCATGTTTCTTATCTCCATTCTGTTCTGAAAATATAAATCTATAGTTCCTCTCCTCTTATATTTTTGTTGTGCAAACTTTTCCGCATTTATTTTGAGTTTTCGTTTCAGGTCAAATAGCTTTCTTCAGTATGTCATAAAATGTTGACTTTGTGTTAAAGAATTCCCTCAGCTTCTGTATGTCTGAAAAGGTCTTTATTTCTCCTTCATATCTAAAGGATAATGTTGCCAGATAAATTATTCCTAGCTGGTAATTTCTTCCTTTCCATATGTTGAATATTTTATTCCACTCACTCCTGGCTTGTAAAGTTGCTGCTGAGAAATGTGATGACAGCCTGATAGGCTTTCCTTTATACATTACAATCCTCTTTTCCTGGGCATCGTGAAGATTCTTTCTTTGTCCTTGAATTTTAACATTTTCAGTATAATATACTTTGGAAAAGGTCTGCTACAATTCATGCAGTTAAGGGTCCACTTTTTGTCTTGAATTTGGTGTTCCATTTCTTTCAGAGGGTTCAGAAATTTTTCATCTACTGTTTTTTTTGTTTGTTTGTTTTTGTTAATTTGTTTTTTAATAAGTTGTCTGGATTTCTCTGGGACTCCTATTAGTCTTATATTGCTCTTTCTAATGGTGTCAGATATTTCTTGTATAGTTCTTTCATTTGTTTTGACTCTCAAATCTCCCTCTTCTTTATTCTGTGACAATTCTATATTCCTATCTTCTAAATCACTAATTCTTTGCTCCATATGGTCAGCCCTGCTTTCCATTCTAGCTAATTCTATTTTCATTTCTTTTATTGTATTGTTAAATTCCAGAATATCTATTTAGCATTTTTTCATAATTTTAAATTATTTTATAAAGTGTTCCTTTTCTCATAAATTTCCTTTCTGAGATCATTTCACATCCTCTGTGTGCTCCACCAGTTTTCTTTTATCTCTCTAAGTGATTTTAGAATTGCCATCTTGAATTCTGTGTCATTGAGATTATATAACTCCCTATCTTCCAATTCCTTTTCAGGAGAATTTTTTTTTTCTGTGAAGCTTTGTTCCCTACTCATTGTTCTCTTCCTGGGCTTTTCCCTGGCAAATATGATGGGTTCTTTCTTTTGCTTCCCAGTTGGTGTTGCTACTGTGTCTTATAATATTTTCACTTGTCTATTCAGTTTTCTCACACTGGGAGATTCCCTGGGAGTCCATCTCTTCTATTTTCTTGCTAAAATTATAGAAAACTGAAAATTTAAATTTGGGACAAAGATGTGGAGCTCCTGGAACTCTCATATATTGCTGGTGTGAATTAGTTCTTCTCTATCATTTTGCGAAACTGTTTTGAAGTGTCTACCAGAACTTAACATAGTACATCAATACTGTAGCCCAACAGTTTGATGTCTAGCTATACACTTAGAGGAAATAAATGTATGTGTCCACCAAAAGTTATATTTGAGTGTATTCATAGAAGCTGTATTTAAAATAGCAAAAACTGAAAGCAACCCACATATTTATCAAGAGGAGAATGGAGGAATAAATTATGGTATTTCATATAATGTAATTTTACAGAGGAATAAAAAGCAAACTACTGATGCATTAATATGGATGCTTCAGAAGCATAATGTTGAATTAAAGAAGCCAGCCCAAAAGAGTACATACTGTGTGATTCCATTGATATAAGTTCAAATGCTTACAAAATTTAATGTATGGGTTTAGAAATCATATTAATGATCAGCTTTGGCTAGAGATAGATTTTGAGTCTGAAAGGGCCATAAAGGATTATTGGGTAATGGTAATGTTCTATATCTTTCCCTGGATTTTGGTTACATAAGTATTGCATATATAAAAATTCATAAAGCTATACATTTATGTTTTAGGTACTTTACTGTGTGTGATTTATATTTCTAATACAGAAAAACATTAATACTTCCTGTAATCCAGTGAGAACTTCTCAGGTTGTAAACTTTATTTTTCTTTACTTAAGGGAATTTTTTCTGCATATTGTTTGTTTAACTGTTAACCTTCCTACATGTTATTTTTTTTCTCCTAGAATTCCTTTAATTCACAGATTAAGTAGTCTGAATTCATTTGTTTTCTAAGTCCCTTTTATCTTCTTCTTATTTTTCTTCTATTTTTGAAAGATATTTTCTACTCTATCTTCCAGGCCTCCAATTTTTTTTTCTCAATAAGTGATGAATTGCTCCTTCAATTTACTTATTGAATTTTTGAAATTAAATATGCATTTTTAATTCCAAAAGTCTTTTAGTATTTATAATTGAATATTTTTAACTGCACATGTTTATTTTCTTCAAGAAATAATTTTTATTTTTTTCTCTCACCCAAAACACAGATCCATTTTACTGAGGAGCTGCCTGTTCACATTATTTTGTTCTTTCACTTTCTGGCTATGGATTCCCTTAAATAGTAGGGTGACAATGTCATCCAGAGTTGAGTGTGAGGGGAAAGTATTAATCATCCAGATGTGAATGCAAGGGGAAACTATTAATAATTACACCAGCATAACAAGGAGTATGCCATGGTAAGTAGAATATATTATCACCACACTCTTAGGTGCCAACTTATATCTTGTGTCTCTGAAGAATGGTGCATAATAATAATCCTGATAGTGATAAGATGGTAAGAAATCTTGGATCCCTGGGGTAATCACTGTACTGGATGGCGAGTTGCAAGGCTCCACTCTTCCATGTTAAAAGGATCAGAATAAAATCTCAAGATGTAGTCAATAAAGAATGTCAATGACAACAGAAAAATCCATGATAAAGGATGTAAAATATTTACTGAATTCATAGTTAAAGGATATAGGTCTCCAAATAGGAACAGTTTTAGTCACGTAGTAGTGGGCAAAAAACACACTCTAGTGGGTTTTAGCATGGGTTGTTAAACGCTTAGATGCCAAGTATAGACTACTTATTTTTTTCTCTGAAGGAGGTAGTAATTGAGGATGCTAAGGGCATAGGTGAGGGTCTGGTCCTGAATGAGGGGAGGGACATTATTCTCTGAAAATGGAAATGAGGTAAAAATAGATATGGTTACAGGAACAGTATATCAGGCCTCTAATACCTTAAGTAGGCTTACGTTTTTTAAAAAATTATTGAATTAATTTGTTAAATTTAAAAATTAGAGAGTATTAAAGGATAAACACTGAAAAGTTCTGCAGCCACCCAGTTCTCTTCCTTATAGACAATTGTGCTATTTATTATACTTTTGTAAAAGATCTGTGGAAGAATTAACAAAAATTAAATAGTATCAATGCCTGTAGGGAAGGGAACTAGGTGACTACAGAACTTCTCAGGAGATAATGACCCTATAATAGTCTATTATGTGGGTGTACCACATTCATTACATTATTCATTTATAATTCACATTTATATTGATAAGGAAATTTTTTTGTTATAATGCTTTTTTAAACCTTTCAAAGGAAATATCTTTCTATAGCTGATTAACTTAAAAAAGTGTATTTCTAGAAGTATATTTAGCTTTTAAATATTTTAGAATTTTAAGTTCTTGGTACATACTAACAAATTATTTTCCAGAAAGTTGGGAACAGTTTACATTCACGCTAGCAGTATATGAGTGTGTCAGTTTTACTGCTTCTCTGCCAACTTCCTAGGCAACATTGATATTATTGTTCTTCAATTTGATAAGCTAAAATTTGTATCTTAATTTTGTTTCAATATGTATTTATTAGGTTATTATTGTAATTTAGTATCATTTTATATGTGAATGTGCCTTTTAAATTTACTTTAATTGCTATATGCTTTTTATTCATTTTTTAGTTTATGATTTGTAATATCTTTACATTGGAAAGATATCAATGCAAATATTATTTTCTGCTATATATTGCTTTTTATCTTTATTCATGATAGATTATTTTTAAGAGATTTACATTTTCTAATGTTAAATATATCAGTATTGTTTATGCTGTCTTCAATTGGAAGTTTCTTAGATAGTCTTTGACTATCATGGGATCAGTTATGTATTAAACATTTTGCAATTTTTATGCTTTCTTTTTATACTTCTTACTTTGTAATTATCTAAACTTCTTTATGATATAAGGTGTGATATTAAATTATATCAATTTTTCCCAAGATAATCATAATTTTTCTTCAGGTAGTCAATGGCCATACCAATTACAGACTCAAGAACACAGTAAAAAGCCAGTATGTTAAGGAATGTAATTAATGTGGGGAAAGAGTCAATATGTGGGAGGAGGGAGAATCTTTTGAGTGATGGCATCTGCAGGCTCAAAAATTTAAAAAAACATAAATATGAATTCTTCCCTTATTTAATCTGGTAAATTAATCACTTCTTGCAAGCTGAATTCACTGGTTGCTTATGTAAGTAACTAGGGAGGAAAACAGGGGGCTAAAGTTGCTGCAGTTTGTGCAGGTTATGCCCTACACAAGTATGCCCAGCAGAGGGAGAAAGTAAGAACAAAATCCAGAACAGTCTTCCTGTACTTTGGTTGGTGTTGCATTTCTAGGAGGAAGAGATACCTTTTGCTGTTTTACACAAAGATATCTTATAGGCTAGTGGTACCCTGTGGTGGATCCATTGGTATCCTTGACCTTCTGCATATCCTTTGCATTTTTTTTGTTGGTGGTTCAGTAGTAAAGGAAAAGTGATCTTAAAACAAATCAGAGTAATTATCCTTGTCAATTTTAAAGCTTAAGCAGAAGTTTGTAATCTGTTTTAGCTAATTTTCAAACACATTTTTAATGATCATTTCCTTTTTATTTTGTAACATAAGCTTTAATTATCTCTCCTCTGCTTAGAAATATATTTATCTTGTTTTCATTTTCTGATGATACATGGTCATTTTTAAAAATTCAAAAAATAAAGAAAATTGTGTCTATCTGCCAGAAATAACCATTGCTAACAGCTTTGTATATATACCTCAGACTTTTCTATGTATCTATAAATCGATATTTCTTTCAATATATATTTATTTATCTGTATATCTACCTATCCTGATGGACATTTATATATATTTTAGTTTCTTTTTTACTATCATAAACTATTCTACAATGGTTATATTTATACTTGTAGTTTTCATACACTGGGGTTATTATTTTCTTAGGATAAATTGTCAGGCATGAAATTTAAGGCTGGATCAAAGGGTATGCACAATTAAAGTTTTTTTTCCATTGTATTACCTTCAAGAATGGTTGTGTCAATTTATATTTCCACCAATAGTATAAGAGAATGTTTCTTTCCTTACTCTCTTGCCATCACTGGACAACATCATGCTTCTTAATCTTTGTTAATCTATTAGGCAAATTGGATATTTGGTATAAACTAGGTGCTCAGTAAATATTTGTTGAATGACTACATTGTTGTGGTTTAGTTTGTATTTATTTAATTATTAGTGGGTTTGGCAATCTATTCCAGGCCTCTGCAAACTTTTTTGGTAGAGTGCCTGGTAGTAAGTATTTTAGACTTTATGGGCTGCATGACCTTTGTTGCACCTACTCAGCTCTGCCTCACTGTTATCAGGATAGCATACACAGCAAATATATAAGTGAAAGGCTGTGACTATGTTTTGACATGTACAGAAACAGGCAACAGCCAGATTTATCCCACACAGAATAGTTTAATGACTTTTGATTTATTCATATGTTTTTTGGCTATTTGGAATACTTTTGTGACTTGCTAGTTTGTATCCTTTACAGCTTTTTAATTAGGGTGTCTCATTTGTTTTTCCTGATTTATAAGAATTCTTACTCTATTTGGTCATAAAGTCACAACATTGTTAGCCTTCTGTCTTATTTTTTATTGTTTTGTTTTTAATGTAACTGTCATTTATTGATTTTTACAAGTCCTCATATTTTGCATTTTGTATTCTACATTTTCCTTTACCATTATATTGAGCATTTCTCCATATTAAAAATAATTCAAAATACATAGTTTTAATAGTTGCTTGATAATTCAGTACAAAGATATTGCATAATGTATTTACTTTTTCCTTTCGCCTTATTCTGCAAATATTTTTGCAGTTTTCACTTGTTTAGTAAATTTGCTTATGATCTCTTTTTCTCTATAAATATCTTTATTTTTTATGTAATTAAATTTGTCAGTCTTCTGCTTATGGTTTCTAGGTTTCATGTTATACTTAGAAAGGTCTTCCTTACTCCAGGATTATAAAAACATTCTATACTCTCTTCCACTGCTTTTCTTCAATATTTAAAGATTTGAATAAGTATATGATGTATTTTTATTTTTATTTGGTTATAGGGATATAATTTTATTTTTGAGTGGATCATTTATCCATTAATTGGAAATGCCATTTTTTATTATATACTAAGTCCCATATATTCATGGGTCTGTTTCTGAACTACAATTTTCTGAATTATGCCATATGAATTATTTTTGTATAATTTTATATTTCATTACATTTTCTAATGTATTATTGTTTTCATAAGAAGGCTATTGAGTTTACGTACATATTACTGATTTTTTATTTTTAATAGTTTTTCTCTTGAATTTTCTAGGCTGTAATATCATCATCTACAGATAATGATAATTTTGCCACTTCTTTAAAAAAAATAGCTCTTACCTTGTTGCAGTGGCTAGAATTTATATGATAATGTTATATAATAGCAGTGATAATGAATACCCTTATTGTGTTCCTGTTTTTAATGAAAAGGTCTCTTGTGTTTCACTGCTAGGCATGTTTGATGGTAATTTTTGATAAACATTCTATCATGTTTAAGAAGATTTCTTTTATCCTTAGTTATTTTTTGCAAAACAAGGATGAATGTCAAATTATCAAATTCTGTTTCAGCATCTATTGAAATAATCATATAAATTTTCTCCTTTAACCAGCTGAATAAAATTTGTCAATATATTTCTAATATTGGACCTTTTTTTTCATAGGAGTAATTGACTAGGTCAAGATGTATTTATCTCCTAGCTGTGTTCTAATATAATGTTGGATTGTGTTTGCTATGTTTTACTTAATGTTTTCATGTTTGTATTCTCATAGAGGTTTAGTCTTTTTTTGTGTTTTGTCGGGTTGGCTATAAGGTATTTGCAAACCTTGTGAAAATAATTGGTAATGTTTTCATGCTCCCAATGATTTAGAAAATTATGTAGTTAAATATGATATTAAAGTGTTAAAATGAGATAGAAAATGTCTGTTTCTTAAGAGAATGATAAAAAATATGTAAAATTCTTGGTCTAGTGCATTTAGGAGGAAAAGATCTTTGTCAACCTATCCAATTTCATATTTAGTTAAAGTCTTATTCATTGCAGGTATTTTACTTTTTTTGGTCACTTGTAATAACTATATTTTTCTAGAAAATTATCCATTCTATCTAGATGTTCAAGTGTTTTGGCATAAATGTGTACATATTTTTCTCTTATTTTAAACTCATCTCTAATCTATACCTGTATTCTCCTGTTCATTCTTTCATTTTACCTATTTAGCATCTGCTGTATGCTGGGTATTTTGTGATGGTTTCTGGCTTTCACATCATATTCAGTGGCAAATACAACAGCTGAGAAGCTTGCCCATATGGACTGTACATTCCAATGTTGCATATTTTTGTTTTCTTTCTTGGATGAGCTTGCAAAGTACCTCTTTTATTGATTTTTCTTAGAAAAAGAATTTTATTTATCATCTTTACTGTTTCTATTTATAATTGATTAATTTCATATTTTATTTCAGTGTTGTCTTAAAACATTTTTGTTATAAAAATTTTCAGACATATAGAAAAATAAAATAGTATAATGCACTTCCATGTACTCGTCAACTATTATGGACAATCTTATTTCATTTATATCCCTAAACCACTCTATTTTTAAAAGCAAACCTCATCTTATAATTTCATCCACAAATACTTCACTAATATTTTCTAGTAGATAAATTCTCCTTTTGAAAATATAATAGTATTAACACTCCTAAATATTAACAATAATTTCTTAATATTATGTTATATAAAGTCAGCATTCAAATTTCCACAGTTGTCTCATAAATGTCTTTTAACAGATGAATCATTAGGTTGACATATTATTTTCCCTTACCTATTTTTTATTATGAAAAATTTTAAACATATAGAAAAGTGGAAAATATAGTACATAAAATAAAAATTTGTATACCCTCTACCAGATTCAACATTTGTTAATAATTTTCACTATTTGCTTTATCTTGCTTTCTGTCTCTGTATATATGCACATATATATTTTTCCCATACTATTGTAAAGGAAGTTTTAGACATCCTCACATTTCAGGATATTCCAGTAATAAAAATAATCTCCTAATATCCATATGCTATTATAACTCTTGACACTATTTCACTAATATCACCTAATATCCAGTTCATATTCAAATTTCTCTCACTTGTCTCAACATAAAAAAGAATAACTGGGCTTTTTTGCCTGCTCCTTCTTCTCACCAAATACCAGTACACTGTATCACAGTGGCTCTGGGCTCCCAGTTCCTGCTAAGCCAGCGCTGCTGCATCTCTTTCCAGCCTCCATTATGATCACCTAACAGGACTGCATCGGCCATGATGAGATGTTTTCTGACATCTGTAACATTTGGGAGATTATGGATGAGCTATGCCTAGAAATGGAGGGAAAGATGGTCAGAAAGACAAAGGGTAATATCTTCAACTCACTCATTGGTGGAAATGTCTCTACTGAAAACCCTGAGGGTGAAGGTGCCAAAAGCACAGTAATCAGTGGTGTTGATATTCTCAAAAAATATTATTTGCAGGAATCCAGCTTCACAAAAGAAGCCAGTAAGAAGTACATCAAAGATCACATAAAATCAGTCAAAAGGAAATTTGAAGAAGAGAGACAAGAAGGAGTAAAACCTTTTAAGACAGGGTCTGCAAAGTAAATCAAGCACATCCTTGCTAATTTCAAAAACCAACAGTTCTGGCCTCTGTTCAAGATGGCAGAATAAGCAAATGCTGTGCGTACCTTCTGTCATGACCACATCAAAAGTATAACTAAACTGTAGAACAGCCATAATTGAGAGCCACCTGAAGTCTAGCTAAACAGAAGTCCTATAAGTAAGAACATATAGAAGAAACCACCTCTAGATTGGTAGAAAGGGCAAAGACATGGAACAGGCTGGACTGTTCCCACATCCATGTGTTTTTAAAAATTAGGAGAGATATCTCAGCACCAGAAGTCTCCCTGAAGAAGAAGAGGCCCCAGTTCCACACCAGACCCCAAGCCCAGGATTTCTTTGCCAGGAAGAGAAGACCCTCACAACTCCTGGTTGTGAAAACTAAAGAGATTGTGGCTGAGTGAGACAAAAGTGGCTGAAATTCCAGACATTCCTCTGAAAGGGCCTGTGCATGAAATTACTCACTGAGGGACTCACTCATTCTGAGTTTCATCACTGGGGCAGCAGTTCAAAAGGAGTCAGGGACATACAGGGAGCAACTGAGTTGTCTGACTTCAGGGTAAGGGCTGGAGGGGCAGCTTTCTCCTGAACAGAGGAGCTGGCAGAAGTCATTATTCTTTTGATGAGCCCTCTACTCACCAGCCTGTGTGCACAGATGAGAGCCATATCTGAGTCTCCATCACCTAGGCTAACACTTTTTCTCCTACTGTAATTATTCTTTGAAACCCTGCCCCACCCAACTTGTGGGACTGGCCAAGCTGCTTTCAGTGGCTGTTCCATACACATATTCTGACTTAGCTCATGTTATAGGCTTTTCTAAAATCTCTCAAAGGTTCACAAACCCCAAACAAGCAGCATCTAGCCTTAGTTGGTAGTATACCTCTTGCTAAGCACCCCCAACCCATCATTAAAAGCAGATGGCCACAGTTCTCAGAATAACATCTTCTAGGCACCACCAAGTTCAGCACAAGTAGCAAACCTCTGCAGATCACTTTGAAGTTCATACCAAGTGACCCTGGGCAAGGTACAGCAGCTAATCCTGGCCTGCACCAGAGGCCCTCCGGAGGCTCACAGAACCAACACACCTGTTAGTCAGCTTCAGACAACACCAGAGCACTCCTTAACTACCTCCAAAAATGACACACCCAAAGGGCAGACTGGACAAATATGAGAGCCCCACCAAAGTGAAGCTTGCTGTGTAGAGGCAGCCCCTGCACAGCAGCTCCTCTACTGTAGTCACTGTCTATCCTCACAATCAATCAGCCTGAAGTCATTCCCTTCTATTTCTGTGCCAAGAGCAATCAAGACTCCACTACAACAGGAGAGCACATACAACCTCCATAAGTGACACACTTGGAACACCTGTCTCAAGTGACTAGGGAGATTGTATCACTGGGCCGCACAAAACATCTGCTATATAAGACAAGACTGGTCTTGTATGGGAGACATAGCAGCTTTATCTGATGTATAGAAACAAACACAGGAAGGCAGCCATAATGAGGAGGTAAAGAAACACATACCAAGTGAGAAAACAGAACTAAGCTCAAAAAACAAAACTATTAGTAAACAAAATGGAAGCAAGAAATCTACTAGATTTACAAGTTAAATCACTGGTAATAAGGATGCTCAATGATCTCGGGGAGAACCTCAACAGATAGAAAACATAAAAATGGAGATAGACAACATGAAAAAGAAATGAATCAGAAATCAAGGATATAATACTTGAAATAAAGACAACATTAGTGGTAATCAATAGTGAATTAGATGAAGCAGAGGCTCAAACCAGCAATTTGGGTGATAAGATAACAGATAACACAATCAGAACAGCAAAAAGAAAAAAAAAGATTAAAAGAAATAAGAATAGTTTAAAGTGTCTCTGGGACAACATCAATTGTATCAATATTCTCATCTTTGGGGTACCAAAAGGAGAAGTGAGAGAGCAAGAAATTGAAAAACTATTTGAAGAAATAATGACAGAAATCTTCCCTAACCTGATGAAGGAAATAAACATTCAAGCCCAGGAAACACAGAGTCCCAAACAAGATGAACCCGAAGAGGTTTACACCAAGACACATCATAATTAAAATGTAAAAGGTTAAAGACAAAGAAAGAATCTTAAAAGCAGCAAGATAAAAGCAGTTAGCTACCTACAAGGGGGCTTCCATAAGACTGTCAGATTATTTCTCAACAGAAAATTTGCAGGCCAGAGGGATTGGTGCAAAATATTAAAGTGAAGAAAATCAAGGACCTACAACCAAGATTACTCTACCCAGCAAAACTATCATTTAGATAAAGAGCTTCTCAGACAAGAAAAAGCTAAAGGAGTTCATCACCACCAATCCACTATTACAAAGAATCTTACAGGAATTACTTTAAGAAGAAACAAAAAAAGCTAAAAAATGTGAATACTAAAATGGCAATAACTACATACCTATCAATATTACTTAAAATGTAAGTAGATAAATGCTTCAATCAAAAAACATAGGGTGGCTGAATGGATTAGAAAACAAGACCCTTACATACTTGAGACAGAAAGAGACACACAGACTGAAAGTAAAAGGGTGAATGGAAAAAATGTTTTATGAACATGGAAATGGAAAAAAAGCTAGGGTAGTAATACTCATACCATATGAAATAGATTTTATAATATAACAAAGGCTCTTACAAGAGACAAAGAAAGACCCAGTAATTCCACTTCTGGATATTTATCTGAAGAAACCCAAAATACAAATTCAAAAAGACATGTGTATCCATGTGTTCATTCTATAGCCAAGATATGAAAGCAATTTCAGTTTCTATAGTAGATGATTGGAATAAAGAGGAGATGGTACAGGTGTACAATGGAATATTACTCAGCCATAAAAAAGAATAAGATCTGGCCATCTGCAGCAACATGGATTGACCTAGAGGGCATTATGGTAATTGAAGTAAGTTATACAGAGAAAGACAAATACCATATAATTTCACTTGTATGTGTAATCTAAAAAACAAAATAAATGAGCAAATAAAGCAGAAACAAACTCTTAGATATAGAGAACATTCTGATGATTGCCAGACAGTTAGGGGATGGGTGAAAAAGAGGAAGGGGTTAAGAAGTACAAATTGGTAGTTAACAAAATAGTCACAGGAATGTAAAGTATAGCATAGGAATTATAGTCAATAATATTGTAATAACTATGTATGGTGTCAGATGAGTACTAAAGTTATTAATGTCATCACTTCTTAAGTTGTATAAATTTCTAATCATTATTTTGCTTACCTGGAACTTACATAATATTTTATATTAATGGTATTTGAAAAATAAAAATTATTTTAAAATAGACAAACAAAAA
>PVJL010011167.1:0-44462 GCA_004026885.1 Lyroderma lyra
CCAGCAGCAGCGTGTGTATCTCTTCCTTACCTCATATCTTGATTGTGTCCTTTCCTCTTGTGCTTGACTTAATCTCGTGTGGTTTTGTAAACAAACATGCTGTACAGGCTTGTAGCCTGGGAGCAACGGGCTAGACTATACAGCCTAGGTGTGTGGTAGCTTATACCATCTAGATGTGTATAAGTGAAATCTACAATGTTTGCACAATGACAAAATCACCTAACTTACATTTCTCAGAACGTATCCCCAATGTTAAATGGTGCATGACTATAACAGAGATTTTTAATTTAAAATCAATATTCAATTTCTTGTTCAGTGCCTCGCACAGAGTAAATATTAAAAAGTTTTTACTAATTGAATGATTGAAATGTTTAGTTGTCATCCAGGCATAGCTGTCTGCAAGAGTTATGAAACACAAAGAATCAAGGAAATATATTGCCAACAGAGCTATTCATCCATTCAGGAAAACCCAATATCACAGAGGTGCTCTTGCTTTAAATCACTTATGCCTGTGTTGGCTTCCGTGATCCAATAATGAATTTTAAGTATGGTAAGCAAATGCCTATTTTATTGGGGCTCACGGGAGGGCAGCATATAGAAAAATCAACTCAACGACTCCATCTCCAAGTCAGCGGAGGCCGCTCTCTGGGACCTTAACCACAGAAATGCTCTCTGCAAGTGATGTTGATTCTTTAGAGAGTGAGCCATTCTTGAAACGAAACCCAAGTGGCCAGGACAGAGCTGAAAACTTCAGGCAACCTTCATTTCCTCCAAAACCCAAACATGCTTAACATGGGCTGATGAAGTTGATTCCAGTAGTATTGATCGTGCAGACAGAGCTTACATTCCCTGGCTGGGATGTCAGATCTATGGAAAATGTGACTTGCGTCTTTAATGAACCAGAGATGGACTTTTATGTTCTCCAATGAAAAGAAGAACATCAGTTAGGGGATCTGGAACAATGTGAGGGCACAACTAAAGTTGGTAAAATGGGGAATCAGGCTGCCTGGGTTACAAATCAGAGGGTAGCAGAGCTGAAGCTTTGGCATCGGACAAACTTGGTGTAAATCCAGGCTTCGGCACTTATTCGTCTTAGGACCTTGGCCCATTTATTTAATCTGATAATGATAATACCTAATTTACGAGGCTGTTGAAAAGATGAGGGTCATGTAGGGAAACTGCTCACCATGGTGCCTGATGCGTTGTCAGTTCTCAATAAAGAGTAGCTGTTCTTTTGGTATATTTTGTAAACATCAGGCAGATATCTTCATTCTTTGGGGCCTGTATGCTGTTGACACACGAGGGAATTGGGCTTGATTAATGGTTAACTCTTTTCCAAAGAGCCTTAGAGTCTCGCTGAGCAATAGCAAGGGAGATGAAGAGCTAAGGTGCTTGTTGAGCTGGCATGGTGTGTGTGTGTGTGTGTGTGTGTGTGTGTGTGTGTGTGTGTGTGTGTGTAGGGAGGAAATGGGCTTCCCAACTGCCTGATTTAACCAGAGAACCCATACTTTGGGATTTTTCCATGTATTTGAGGAAAGGGTCCTCCCGCTAATAAACATGCATTAAATCACAGGATTATGTGATTTTTAAAATATTTCTTTATTTGACCTCCCCTCACATAAAGGGGCGGTCAATTGAAGAAGTAAAAAAAGAAAAAAGAAACAAAGGACATTTCATATGCAACAGCCAAGAGAGGGAAGCAAACTTAGTGTCCATACCTAGATGATTGAATAAAGATGTGGTACATATATAGAATGGAATATTACTCTTTTCTTTAAAAAACTTATGTCCCTCAGTTTTAAAATTCTAATGAACATGTATATGTATACATATATTTAATTGTGTGTGTGTGTGTATATATGAGGGCTGTTGGTAAAAAAAAAAAATCCAGCCATAGATGCCTCTGTTTTTCATATTGCATGGCTGGACACCTTCCGGACAGCCCTCCTATGAATATAACATATACCAAGTACACTATGGGCCACACACTGCACGTGGGACTTTCTGTGGAATATCTTATTTAATCTGCACAAAACCCCAACGGTTACTGTTCCTATCCCCATTTTACAACTGGACTGAGGTTTAGATTCTAATCCGTAGCCTTAGCCATCCTGTTTATTTTGGTACAATATTTAACTTCCCGGCTGCGTGTGCCGGTTCAAGTTGGACAGAGTTGATTTCTGCATTAGCTATGTTATATGTGTTTACTTCAGTTTTCCAGCATAATCCAGTCACTTAGGAATTAGTCATGGAACAACTATTATTGGACAGGCATGAAGCTGGGCTAGATACTGAAAGCAAGCTAGTATGCAAATGATGTGCTAGTTATAAAGTAATGGTATTCAAACATTTTGTTTTAAAGCGATGGGACTTTAAATAAATACTACATTCTGACATGGGATCTAGTATATAAAGCCAGTGACAGTGGAGACACAGGGGTTATTGAAGCAGGGGCCAGAGGCCTGCTCTCAGGACCTTGCCCTCATCCACCTACAGTCCTGCAGGCGTCTTGGTGGATGGAACTCTGGGCCCACCTGGAACAGACTTTGAAACCACACACCTGCAGCAAAGCTTGGGCTTGCCATGCTCACGCTGGCTGTCAGCAGATACTTCCTGGGCCTTCTCATACCTGTCCGGTGAGCCCCCGTGGCCAGACATATACAGATGACACTAAATGGGGTTCCTACCCGTGATAGGTTTGCTCTTTCTCTCTTTAACTAATGAAAAATAATCACCGCAATAATTATACCTGTGTTCCAAGGAATGTTATTTTATGAAATCCTGAACTGGGGTCTATTATGCCTCTAGATGCTTGAGGAATGGCCTGGAAAACTCCTTTCTAAGAAACTCTGCCTCTTTATTTTATACTCACACCTTAAATTAAAAACATTTCCTGAGTGCTGGCCCTTTGCCAGATCCATGCTCACATTGGTGTTCCTTTAAAGCAGTAAGATTGTGTGGGTACCTTCACTTCTTTACTTTTAATGACTGTGTCATCAAGAGTGATGTCTCTTACATTAATTAACGTTTGTACATGCCCATGACGTGTATAAATTGCATACTAGACCCCCTTCTGAGTATAGACTTGTCAGGGATTACTCTCACGTAATCCTCATAGCAGCTCTATGTGGTGAGTGCTCAGAATGTCTCTATTTTTCAGATTTTTCTAGTGTACAGAAAAGCTGCATAATGTACTGAAAGTTACAAGCCAGTAATGGGAGCCATCAGAATGTGACTGCACATAGTACGACACCATCGCCTCACTTTTGTCCACTCGACATTCTGGGCAGTGGCCAAGAACTGTGCAAGCCACAACCACAGCCTTTGGTCCTCAGACACATCATAAGTCACCAGCCAAAGCAAAATTGATCCGTAAGTAACAGAACAGTTGATTAAGATGATCAAGTTGATTCTTACACTGTACACAGTAGACTCTCCATTAACTGAAACTCAAGCAACTGGCAAAATGTTTTTTTGTTTTTGTTTTTGTTTTTTTTTGCCAGCCACTTGAGCTCTGGATAATGGAGAGTCTACTTACATTTATCGGGCATCTACCAATCCCCATGGGTGTCGGTTACCTGAGAGTCTACTGTATTTCCTAGAAAAGACATGTCAGTGGGATTTTCTGCAACAATCCCAAAGAGCAAATATCAATGAGGGAGGGAATGGAACGTAAATGAAATACCAAACAATGTTGAAAAAGCGACCTTTCCAGGGAGATCTTCCCTGTCCATACTATCAAAAATTTCCACCCTCCCAACTTATGACATTTCATTTCTCTCTTCCTAATTAATGTTTATGTTTTCTCCTTAGTACTTAATGCTCACAGACATGCTATGTAGTTTACTTTTCACATCTTGTTGGTTAACAGTAGGTGTGAATTGTTTAAAAGGGCAGGGAGTTTTGTCTGTCTTGATCCCCATTATATTAATATCTTCAGCACCTAAGAGAGTGCTTGGTGCCTAGTAGTTTCTCAATAAATATTTGTTGAAAGAGTGAGTGAGTGCCTTGTGAAGACTCGGTGTAGACTCAGCCACAGCATTCTGTGTTTTAGCCCAGTCTCTCTTCTCCTGCAGACACACGAGCACAAGATGGCAAGAGGCAGTGGCGCAAAACAAGGTTGATTTCCTGGAGCTAGGTTCAAATTCTGCCTCTGCCCCTTAGGCTATGTGACCTCAGTAGGTCACTTCGCTCCCCATCCCCAGTTTCCACAAATGTGAGGTGAAGATGATTAATATCTGATTGGTATGGGGATGAAGTTATTTAAACCTCTTGCCAAAGGTATGTGCTTAATTAATCTAAGCTGGATCTGAAGCAAAACCTTGTAAGAGTATTAAAAAGCTTCTCTCTTTTAGAAAACATTGATTTTAGCTGAGGGATGAACGTTAAAGGCAGTGTGACATTTTTATTCTCCTGAGGGGGCTCTAAAACATTTTAGCAATTTCCCTTCTGGCAAATGCCCGAATAAAAACCGGCTGCTTGGCACACCCGCCTGCCCCTTTTACGCAGGCCCACAGGAGTCTGGAGAGCTCTGGGGAATCCAGGGCAGTTTCACAGATGCCTGGGGACTGCAGGTGCTTTGTGAAGGCTTCCGTAACCTGCAGAGGCCAGAAGACATGGAGCCAGATGTCAGGGGACCCAGGCAATGCCCTGGATTGAGTTAGCTGTGAGAAGCCGTTCCTTTGTGAGTGCAGGTCAGCGCTGTGTCCAGCAGCAGGTTTTCCTCCCTCCCGTACGTGCAACGCGAGCATTAAGAATGGAAACCGTAAGGAAAGCCATCAGAATGCTGATGGTGTTCAAGGTGCTGAAGTCTAATGGTGCAGAATACCTCATGTTCTCAAATGAATCTTTGTATTTCATTCCTTTGTGTAATACTAGTGACCAGTTATGAATTATGGAGAATAAGTGGGGAGTCATGGACTTGGTGGAAGGCTCTATGAATCAAAAAATGACAGTGGTGGCGGGAGGACTCAGGGCCGAAGCGAAGCTGTGAACGTGATGGTATTGTCTAAGCTTGGGGCCACCACCGTGAGCCTTCCTACTTGTGATAAGATGAATGAATCCATTAACCCACATTTGGCTGGATTAACAGGATAAAGTCCATTTCCTTTGGTTCTAGGAGGAATACATGGCTTCAAACTGTTCTCTTTCAGGACTGTTAACATCACTTTGAGGAAGGGCTTTCAAATAATAAAGGTGGCAACAAGAGGGCTAACATATAATTAAGAGCAATGTAAAGATATTTCCTCTTCTAAAGGGATCGACTACAAAACCATTTATAAATAAACTTAGCAGTACATCTTTAAGATGCCTTTCTATATAACATGTGATACAAAATAGAGCCATGAATTAAAATTGCAAATAAACCAAGATGGTTTCTCAGAGGCTGTTTTGCCCCATAGCATTTCTCTTGCAAATGTTACTAGAAAAGTAGCTGAACAAGGAAGCACAGTTTCAGTCCTTGGGAAAAGGTTTGTAGGTTAATGACCATCCCTCCTTTGTGAGTGTGGGCCTGGGGAAGGTGGACAGGAGGGTTGAAGGAAAGGATTTCTGTTGGAATCTGGAAGTCTAGGTCCCACTTAGCTTTTCTCACCATATGACCTTGGTCAAGTTTCTTGGTTGCTCTGAGTTTTAGTTTGTCTTCTATAAAATGCCTAACCCACATGTCACAAAGACTTTATAAAATTCAAATAATGCAGGCAATGAAAAGCTTTGCAACATTGTAAAGGAAGATACAAATACAGGGGAGAACACTATTTTATATAACTTGGACCCCAATCATCTCTTGCCTCTTTCTACAACTCTGAGGTGCCCGAGTAGAACCACCGATAGGACAGGGACCTGCGCCACTGAAGGTACTGAGACAGCCACCGGAACCTGGCCAGGACTGAGCTGAGAGCATCCAAGAAGCAAAGGAACAGGATGAATAATAGTACCACTGACAGCTCTACAGTGTTTGTTCCTTCTTCAAGCACTTCTTTATATCATTTGGAACACTGCTTTTGTGAGTGATGAGTTCTCATCTTTTAAACTGCAAGCTGAAATACCACCTTTCATGGAGACAGCATAGAACAGCAATGGGAAAAGGGGAGGAAGTAATATGGACTGAGAACGTACTGTGGACTAGGCAGTTGAATGGCAAATATTGAGTACGTTTAGCCCTCATTAACCATTCGTTACCCAGCAGACAGGACCAGCCAATGACAGAGCAGAGGGAAGTGTGCCTTCTGTGAGAGAATGCCAGCTGCCACCTTGCTCCTGGGTACAAGACTGAGGCTTTGGCATGGGGACCACATACAGTACAGAGTAGTTTTATTTCCCCAAGCCAGAGCCCTCCCCCCAGACATTGAGAAATCTATGTGCACACTGACCAACGCTTGTAGGCATCTCCATAATACAAAATCATTGCTGTTTTGTGACATGGAAACATTCATAGTAGTAGTTTTTGAATAGCTATAAATGAAGATATTGGATATTGTTTAGAATACATAAATATGAGATAAAACTGAAAAAGGAAGGGGATAATAAATTCTGGATAGTGATTTCCTCCCATGCGAGAGAAGGGGGACAAAATGGAGAGGGGACACTTAAATGAATGTCATTGTCAGGATTCTAGTTCTGTTCTTGGGTCTTTGGGTTCAAGAACTTCATGTCTTACTAGCATAAACCCACAATAACAGATAAAGTAGAGTCACAGCAAGAAACAAGGATGATGGCATGATCTGAACCGAAGATTAAGATTAATGCAATTCTGTGCACTTGATTCTTATAAAACATAAAGGAAGAAAAAAAAGAAATGAGCCAAGAGAAGGCTAGTCAATGGAATGCATGAATGCATGAATGAATGAATGAACAGATGAATGCACCCTGTATACCTCTTGTAGCACGATAATTTTTTTCCCCAGCAAGCGATGCGATGACCAAGATCTCGTGTGGGGTAATTTATCTGGGGCCAGTCAAATCTAACTGACGGAGATCCTGGAATGAGGAGAGTGTCGCGATGAAAGGTAGGGCAGGTTTAACGACTCTGAACATGTGTTAGTGAGCATCGGGGTGATGACCATGCAGTCCTTGGCTCACCTTTCAGAGTCTGAACTGAAGCTTCTGATGGCGATGAATGATGGCAGTGAGCCATGCCATCTGAAGATAGACTTCTCAGCGGCACTTCCAGTTTTCCTTTTACAATATTAATTTTTTAAGTTCAGGAGGCATTTATTTAGCTCCTGTATGGAGATGGGCATTTTTCTAAGCCATAAAGCTTACCCAACCCAGCTTTCATGGGTAAGGTTGTTACCCTTAGTCCCGTTGGAGTAACAGTTCGTATCTGCTAAGAGGGGAGCCACGTCGCTAACCAGGTGAAGGTGTGTGATCAAAGTCTGGGAGGGAGGGTGAGCAGCAGGGACTAGGGAAGTTTTCACATCCCTGTGGGGTGATGTGGAGGATGAAGGCGTTTTGGGGGTATTGAGTCCAGCTACTCTCATTTTCATGACTTAGATTAATGGTTGGGCAGGCGTGCTTTCCAGTCAGGTTTGTGTTAGGAATTTGGGAGATATTAGGGAACCAGAAAAATCTGGCCCCCCAATTCTCTGATCAAAGAGGTGAGTCATGGCTGTTCAGAAATAATGTCCTTTTACTGTAAATTTGCATGAATTAGCTTTGACTTCTTTTTTCATTTATGGTTCATTTTCCCTGTCTCATCCCTGCCCCCCAAAACACACACACACACACACACACACACACACACACGCATATCTTTCTCTTCCTCCTCCCTTTTCTTCTTTTCCTTGCAGTGTTAAGGAACCAATAGATGTGTGTGTGTGTGCGTGTGCGTGAAACTGAGATTGGCCCATGATTCTTTCGAGACTCTCAAGAAAGTGAATCAACTTTGCATGAATTTTAAAATGTACATTTCAAGCAAAACTGCGAAGAACTTGGCTGAATTATCTAATTTTAATATTTTGGCATGTTACACAAGAAAATAAAGGCCTCATTTTCATATACACAGAGTCTCTCTATATAAAATGCGACTCGTCTGTATATAGACGCACATATGTGTATATCTATAAATGTATGTGTAATAACTGGAACTTTATTCTGCCAAGTAGTAGTATGCATAACACACTATCCGAGCTGCGTTGCAATGCCAGCTAATGTTTATTCTTGAACAAATCTGTACAAAAGTGGCCAGTTATCTCTTTGGGTTAAAAAAACATTGAAATGTGTTTGGAATGCCCAAATAATCATGCCTTCGAGAGGCAGGGGCCCGAGGAATAAAACATAAAGAAGAAAAACAGTCACTTTAATTCCACCATTTACAGTCTTGGAATACCTAGCAGGTTATAGTTTATTAACTTTGGGAAAAGCTAGGGCAGCGTTGGCAGTGATCCGATAGACCAGCTTCTGTGACTTCTCTACCAAGGGAAGCAACTTCCACTTGATATATTGCTCATTTCTTTGCTGATTTTACTGAAGCTGTTATTTATCTAATCTTCACAGAATAGTTTCCATTTAAAGAGTACAAAAACTTGAAGGGTTGTATTCACGATGTAATTATTCTCCTTTTTTTGTAATTGATCCTGTATTTAAAAATCACCATGAGTCAACTTCATCAACTCTTTGTGATGAAATTTCTTCTTTAGTCCAGAAAGTTCCCAGTGAAACAGGTATCATTAGAATCATCCATCATGCAAAAATATTAGCTAGCGCTGGTGATAAATGGTTCTTTTAATTCTGATTTTTAAAATAACATGGCTGTTAAATAATATGAATAAATTACAGTCGATGTGGTACTTTGGTAAATCTGAAGTAAATTCTTTTCACAGGAAGAGGAGAAATCACTATTTTTTGAGAATTAAAGGACTATCAACTCAGGGACACCGTATTGATATTGTGAGGGTTGGGGCCTGGGAAGACTATTCTGGACACTTAGGTTGTGATACATTCCTGATCAAACAAGATTTAGGGATTTGGCACCCCAGAGCCCCATTTTGGTTTGGATCAGTCCTTGTGCAGTCTTAGCATCCTCTGGCCAGGGGCTACGGTCAGATGGCAGTGCAGGGAGGGGTGTTGAGAGATGGACCGTGCTGGTCCATTGTACCGAAATGACTAGTTCCCTGGCATCGTTCCTTCCTTGGCCTGATCTTATGAGGAAGTGTTTCCTTTCATTTGGATGAGTTCTGCCTCTGCATAGATATGCTGCCGGCTGCATTTTGCCCTAAGAACTAATTATATGAAGAAAACTATTTCAGCGGAATGTTTTCCTATGCACCACCAGTGCATTTTTTAAAATCCTCTGAATGATAGGGATCTTGCGGAAGGAAATTGCTTTCCTACAGAGGGAAGCCAGCAGATAATGGTGCAGCTTCATTTTGGTAAACAAACTGGATTGCCCTCAGTCATGGACACGGAGAGTATAGGGCAGTTCCACCATCACTCTTGTACTAGGACGCACAAGCCTGGACTCGTGGACTTGTGGTGAAGACAGGAGCTGATGTGCGCATGAACAAGGCCCACCACAACTTGGAGCTTGCCGACCATAGCTTCATTTACGTTTCAAAGCCAGAGATGAGTTCCAGCCACCCTGCCTGGCTTTGCTCCTGGCGCCTCCTGGAGTTACAGTAGTTTAGCGACCATTCTCACCAGTGGGCAGATGGCTCAAGACTAGGGAGGAAGTTTGGCAGTGATGAAATGTGGAGGGCGAGTGTCATGAAAAAGTGGATCCATGATCCACATGGATGAGGGGGAGGCTGGAAAAAAGATGAGGATATGGGCCGTGTCACCCTTCCACTCATTCAGCAAGCACTCCGTAAGCTGTTGTAAGGTTTCAGAGATAAAGGGCATGGGTCTAGCCCTGTCAGAGATTAGTCTGGTGGATTTGGGGTAGAAATGGGGAGGTCTAGGGGAGACTGACACACATCAAAGATGACAATATAATATGAATAGGGGCTATGCTAGGGCCAAGGGTGAAAGGTCAGTGGGTGGATCAAAGCTGGTTTCCAAAAGGGGTCTCATGTCTAAGGTAACTTCACCTGAAGTCAGATGAAGGGTAATGGTGGTAGAGTCAGGGAAAGAAAAATGTAATTTGAGAGTCAGACTCCTAATTACATAGACAATAAGTAGTTCTGGGAATCGATTCCTAAAAGAATGACTACAGCTTTGGTTCTAAACATTGGCTGCACTGAAATCATCTGGGCCCCATCTCCTCTCCCCTGTCCCAGAAATCCTTAGGCCAGTCTGGGAATCAAGGCTTTTGAAAGCTCCCAGGTGACTCTATTGTGGTGCCCTGGCTAAGCATGCACTTTGGGCCTCAGTTTTGTCACCAACAAAATGAGGAACGTACTATTACCTAGCTTAAGGTTAAGGGCAAGAATAATCTTTGGAATACTAAAAGGGTTGGTTGGTGTGGAGCAGTGGTTCTCAGCCGGGGTGATCTTGCCTCCAAGGGACATTCGGCTATGTCTGAAGAAATTTTTGATTGTCATGACTTAAGAGGAGGGGCTGATGGCACTGAGTGGGTGGAGTGCAGGGACGCTGCTAAATATCCGACAATGCCCAGGACAGCCCCCACAGAAAAGCAGTAACTGTCCCCAAAGAGCAATAATGCTACAGTGGAGAAACACTCAGGTTGCAGGTAAACACAATCTCTGAAGCTCCGTTGCCTGGGTTCAAGTCCCAGCTCTCCCGTGGAACAGCTATTTAATGTTTGGTGAGATACTACTCGAGGTCTTCGTACCTTGGTTTTGTCATAAGTTAAGTGAAAATATTACCTAACTCATGGGAATTACATGTTTAATTGATGTGAAGGCACAGAAGTCCCTGGCGAGCCCTTTCTGTTTACCCGGGAAGGAAGAAATGACTTACCCTACAAACCTCAAGCTAAAGTTTTAGAATTCACCTTGCCTAGATCCTTGGGTTTGGGGGCTTTAGAGTAAGGAAAAAGGAGAAAGAATAATGGCCACTGTTCATTGAGAGCTCATGCAGTGTCAGGCAGTATGGTAAGCATTTTATATACACGTTCTCATGTATATAATTTTTGCAATAAACTATATGATGTAGGCATCGTGAACACCATTTTAAGGAAACAAAATTGAGGTGTAAAAAGTTGAGGAACTTGCCAAAGTTTACACAGTAAGTAAAGGAGAGAGGGTTTGTCTGATTGCTAAGCCTGTGCACTTAACACAATGTTATACAGAAGGTCAAAAATGTGGTGCAAAGGAAACACTGCACAGGAAGTGATCAGCATCTCAGACGCATTGACTCCTTTCTGCCTGGGTTTCTGTCTCTGATCTGCTCTTCCTCTGCCCACTTTTCCTGGGATTCTGAGTTGCCATGGAAGCTGCCACCACAGTATTTATCTTGGTGGGCAGTGGTTTCCACACCATTTTCCTCATATACTTCCTCAACATCAAAGATTTTGATTGAGCAACCCAACATATGGGTGTTTTTTTAAACATCATACACATATTCCCCTGGATCGCATTTACATATATTTTAAAGCAAAGTAAAAGCTAAAACTTGTTATGACCAGATAAGATAAAATAAACATACAAGTTCTAATGTTTTCTTACAGCTCTTGGAGACCTCTCCACTCTAGACAGACGGTTCCAACTGCTTCTGTTATCTGTACCGAGGACTCCTTTCCACTTTATTTTAACAAAGGCCAAGTTCCATTTATTTTCAAAGTAATATCAGCTTGGAAAGTAAGTGAAAAGGACAAATGATAGGAGAACAGATAATGTCTTAACTTGACTGAACTAAAGCCCAGCACAGCCAAGCTAGCTTCGTGGAGGTCATTGATGAGTCCTGTACCCCACTCCTCATCTCAGAGGGGGTGAGGAAAAAATACATATGTTTAGGGTGGGGGAGTTCTCATCAGCTGCACTTGTCTATGACAGATTTATTTGCAGATAACATTCATGTGTTCTGCAAATGTTTTGAGGTCCTTGCTTTTCTACTTGTTTTCTTTATTCTTGGTTTCCTGTTAAGATCCCCCCTTGAAAGACTTCAATATAGTCTCGCTAAAACTAATAAGAAAGGGGTTTTTAAAATATTGTGGTCGGTTGGGGATGAGCAGAAGTTCAAGGACATCGGCTGTGCTGGTAGATGTAGCCATTTTGGTTCGAGCCCTGTAGGCAGAGTTTGAGCAGACAGCGCCCAGTGAAAACCCGAGTCAAAGAGTGAAGCCAGCTGAGGTGGCCACAGGGTTTTATCTTTCAGAGTTGTATTACTTTGTCAGAAATCCTGATTCCTCTGTGTTTATCTGTTTGCATTTGGAACTTTGAGACCTTAGGTCCCATAATTTCTGGGAAGCAGCATAACGGAAGGCTAGACATTTGGATTTCCATTCTGAGAAAGAATTTTTTTGTTGTTGTTGTTGTTGATGTTGTAACTAAAGAAATTCACTTGATACTTTTTCATTCTTCAGAAGTTAAGAATATATAAACAAAGCCAAGGATTGGAAAATTCTGAAGCCAATGTTATTGAAACGGGCTGTACAAAGGTATTTATGAAATCAGGCAAGCACTGAGAGAGAGCAAAATGATTAGTGCTCTGCGTATGTAGTCATCTTTCATATCGGAGGATGAAGAGGCAGATGGTCTTGCTATCAGTTTTCATATTTGTCAGAAAAAAAAGCAAACACCACAAGTGTAAGACCCATATTACTTTCCACATGGCACACATGTAAGAGTCTGGCTTTGGGTTTGTGATTATAGATGCTGCTTGAAGAGCTTGACATCATTTCCTATATTCCAGAGTGCACCGAATTTTTGAGCAAGAAACTACCCCATTTCTAGTAACCACACTCTAAATTCATTTGTCCAAGAACTTGTTGGTGTTACCTTTGAAAGGAGGCCTCTAATGATTCCTTGACTTACACAGAAATAATTCTAGAATAATTACTATTGCCAAGCACTGTGCAAGGCACCTACTTGATGAAAGCCTTTTGATTGTGCACCCAGATCAGACACTTTGGGTCCAGGATGAAGAAGACATAATAATATTAGTAATTCCTACCTGAGGGAGTTGTTGTCATGGCAATGTTGACATCCTATCAATGTGCCTGAAATCTACATAGCTGTCTGTTGTGTATCTGTTTCTTGAAAGACTCTTAGCTTCCTTAACTTTCTAGAATATGGTTATATGTATTGAGGAAAGTCTTTGGCTTATCTACAGTTTTATTTGTGGATACAAATAAACCTTGACTGTTACTTCTGTACATCCACAAATTGGCCCATGCTTTCTTATATGCCTTGTGTGAATGATTTCAGAGGAGAATTTTATAACAAAACTGCTCATAATTACAACTCAAATTCAGGTGTCAGCGACACAGTGATACATGAGCTTTGGGAACTATGATTACCTATGAATTCCTTTGGAAGGCGAGTACACAAAATGGCTACTCGTAGGGCAATTCTAACCTGCTGATGTATTTTGTGTGATAAATTGTGTGTGGGTGCGCATGTGTAGATGTTTTGAGTATTTGTAGATAGAACAAACATTGTCTAGTTTTCCATCATCTTTTTCACTCACCCTCACCTTATTCCTACTTGATTTACATGTTTACATTAGTTGACTGGCCAATAGGTCTTCAACTTCGTCAGCTCTGGTACACATGGGACAGGGAAGTAAGGGAGTTGGGGAAAATAGGAGGAACAAATACAGAGAGTAAAGAGAAGGCTAGGACTGCATATAGCCTATTACATATTACAAAGGATGGAGGCAACAGCAGAGGATGTGAACGAGAGCAAATGTTCATCAAGAACAACATGGAGGCTGAGGTGGGGGAAGAGAGGAAGAAACTAGAGAGGGAACATTTGTTAGGTAATCCATCCCAGGCCTTTCAGCCTCACAGTCTCATTTAATAAACATAAAAATCTCCCATCGAGCAAGTATTCTTACAACCAGGTTATAGTCAAGGAAAGGGTGGCTGGGAGATTAAATAATTTGCCCAAGATCCTGAGTACTAGCAAAAGAGTTAGGTCTCAAACCCGGCACCATGTGACTCCAAAGCTGAAACTTTCCCATTTTCCTACTATACCAGTCATCACGATGTTTTTGTTTTTATTTAGTTTTGATGTTTGCTACTAAGTTCTACTCTGGAGAGGATAACAATATTTTTGGGTCACACTCTTTTTCGTCTAAAGTTAAAATAGATGTACAATAGAAGAAAATGCATGTTGTTGAAATTCAAATAACCTATTTTACTGAATAAAGGATTGTCAGCGAGGAACTTGGCATTCCTATTAGTCACAAGACAAACAAATAAAAACTCACAAACACAGACAACAGTGTAGTGGTTACTAGAGAGTAAGCAGGGAGAGTTTGGTAGAAGAGAGTAAAGGGGGTCAAATATACAGTGATGGAAGGAGAATTGACTCTGGGTGGCGAGCACACAATGCGATATATAGATGACGGATTACTATTATAGAACTGTATACTTGAAACCTACATAATTTTACTAACCAATGTCACCACCCCAACAAGTTATTAAAAACAAACTATTAACCCCTCAGATGTAGCAATATAGGCCAAAGAGTGGTGCCTGTGGGTCTGAGTGTTACTCAACATATACAACATGAGGTCATTCCAGATTCAAGGTCACAGATAGAATCAATAATATATCCTGATTTTTAACCTAGAAACAAAGTTGAAGATGTAGTAGAAAGAGACATGTCGCTGCATTGGTTTCAGAGGCAGCTTCTCAGTAAACTACTGAACAGGTAGTAAGGGTGGAAGAAATGGTCTATAATAGCTCTAGCTTAAGTTGCCAGGGGGAAGGAGAGAATGAGGGAGTTAATCACATAGCAATGAATGAATGCAGGGGAGAGGATATCTTACACACAAAGCAGGAGAAAATAATTTTTAAAAATGAGAAAAAGTAGGTCCCATTAGTAAATCTATAAGATAATGACATTATTAATTATGTCTGAGATCACAAAGATTATAGAGTTTCTTTTTTGATGTGTGGTTAGCAAAGCACTGCCATAAAGGGAAATGTCAACAATTAGGAAATAATTAAGAACGTGTAAAAGTAGCTCTTGATAAAAGGTAGTTAAAAGACCACTTAGGATGTTTGGACGGATGTACAACAGGGACGTGTGTTTCTATTAAGATGTTGGTGACAACAGTAGTTAACAGTAGTTGTTGGCCTCTGAGGACTATTATGAAAATCCGTAAGAAGTGAAAAGTGGTAACAAATTTGTTTTACTGGTGGGCTTTATAGTGGCATAGGAACTCGTGAGAAGCCTGTTTTACATCAAGCATTTCTTTTAATAAGTTAGATGACTGGAGTAGCTCACTTGGGCTGGGTCATCTGTTTGCCCTTTCAGATCAACTTTCTACCTTCTTCTCCCTGCTCTGTGCCCTGGGGTGCTGACCTATAGAAACCACATCCACAAGACTCCCTAACTTTCTGGATTCTAGTTGAGTTTGGCCAATGGAAGCAACAGTAGTGGGAGAGAGAAGGGTAGAAGGAGAGTGTGGTCAGAGAGTTCATTCCTGTGGCTACCTTCCTGTGGGCTTGTGAGTCTGCATTTCTCTACTGAAGGCCAGGGGTGCTGTATGTGAGATGAGCAGGGCACTTTCCTACAGCTCTGGGGGAGTCCATGCAACCCCCCTAAGGGTACCACAGCCTCCTAGCTATTGCTAGCTCTGGTGGGCTGCAAGTTCATTCTTTCTGCCTCTTTGAATCTTATTCATTTAGGAATGCTACTCAGGTCCCCGTTTGAGCCTTTGTGCCTTTGTTTCCTGATTCAAAAATCACTGAATGTCAAATTTGATCTCTGTACTTGGGTTACTTCAAGGCTATTTCATGGAGCTCTTCTAAGGGCTTACAGAAAGGATTTTAAGTAACTTGCAAGTTAGAGTAATAAAAGCACTATAAATAATATTATCAGCCAAAATGCAAATATGGAAACTGCCTTGAATGACAGGGAAGAAAAGCCATCTGGGTGTTCATATCGGAGTGTCTGCAGAACGTACAGTCACAGGAGGACACCCAGCAGGTCTCCAAGTGGGAGAATTTGCCTGGTCCCTTTGGTGCCCTTTGCATGGATTAGTGGCACCACGACAGGCTCAGTGTTAGGCTTTCAGGCCATGCCATGGAACAAGGCAAAAGTTAAGAGTCTACATAGAAGAAAGCATCAGCTACTGCAACTAGCTTATGCTTATGGATTGTGGTAAGTCCCTGTGCACTCAGAGAAAGCCTTATTTTAGAAATATTTTATTTTAAATTTCATTCATTCATTTATTCATAAGATACCCCTAGAAAAGACGGTAAAATTACGTGCAAGCATCAGGTCAGCATGCTCAGGTTAACTCCTTGTTGAAGCTGCTGGCTGGAGAAGAGTGTTATTAATAGTTTCACATGGTGTGGACAATTGTGACTTCAGATTGTCGTCATTGCTTTCATTTAGCCAAGAGTCCAAAATACAGGGTCCCCCCTTTTTTAACAAGGATGCTCAAGGAACGAGGTCTGGAAAGAGAGCTCCCTCCTCCTGCTACCTTCTGGAGCCATAGAAGGAATCAGAGGCAGCTTCTCGTAAATACTTCCCAGGGCCTCAGCCAGAGCAGCGAGGCCGACACCTCTGTTCAATGCTTTGGGTCACCAGAGTAAGCCACGCGAATTGCTACTCCCCCAGGCCCTGTGCCCTGCTTCCCAGGGAAGACTTCAGTTCTGTCCTCTCAGATTACATCACAGAGCAGCCCGGGTTTGGGGTATAGACTGGCCCCCTGTTTAATAAGCCGAGTTCAGTGCCAAGTTATCACTAGAAACCATTAAATATAAAATATCAATTTCCCAAGTTAAAAGGCAGCCATTAAAAGGAAAATCCAGTTGTGATTTGAATGTGCTGAGTGAGGTTCCTTCTGGAGGCAGATGTCAAAGTGTCGAGGCTTTCAGTCTGTGTGCTTTAATTAGTGCAGCATGTAGGAAGACTGGTGGAGGATGGATACATCACCGTGCCGCGACGGCTCCAGTCCTTCAAGACCTCCTCAGCTCCCACCGTTTTTCATACAACAGGGAGGCCAGTGGGCAGACGTTGCCCTGGGAGGGCCCTTTCCAAAAGAAACACAGTGTGATATATCCTATGGGATCCTTGACTGCAATACCTTCCTTGAGGGAATGGAAAGTAGACAACAGAGAAAATCTGCAAAGGTTTTATGTCTTATCAGCACAAATTATATGAGTAAAAGCATTTAGATTGTGAGCCACACAACTCCGTGTATCCATTCCCACCGCCCCTCTCCTGGAGAAACAGGAGGTGAAAAGGCAGAGTGAGATACCAAACAGAAACAGTGTTGGATCAGTATTCCCTTTGCCGAGACGGGTTATCTCCACGCTTTTCCAAGTTTGGCAGGCTATACACAATGTTGCTCAAAAATAAACGGTCTGTATGCAGGCAACGCTCTAGCTATAATCCCCTATTTAGTAGGAAAATAAGAAATTGCTTTTGCATGATTTGGTAGCCTCTGCCATAATATCATATTACCGAAAAACATGGTACAGTTTCCTTTTCATAGCCCCAAATTGTCTTGTTTAACAATTTAAGGAGGAATTTAAACTAGGCCTTAACTCAAACTTAAAACAAATATTAACCTAGTTATGATTTAAAGCCAAATAACCTGTCCTAATGCATTTCCCTTGTGGGGAGGTGCAGGGCAATTTAAAGAGGTTTTACAAAAATCATAAATTCTACCTACGGGAAACGGAAATCTACAATTCTTTTCAAAGTGATTCGTATTTCCAAAGGGCTGAACGAGGGAGTTTCAATTTGGCAGACTTGATCAGCTGCGTGACCTGACATAGTAGAAGCCACCCAACAGGATATATTTCTAGTTTTGATGTAATCTGAGAATTTTTCTTTTTCTTTTTTTTCTTTTTTTTTTTTTTTTTTTTTTTGCCCTTGAACAATAAGCAAATCAAGTCACGGCTGAATGGATGTATTGCTCTGGTATTTTAATGTATTGCAATTTATGGCAGTATTCACTTCAGCCCTTGGCTTGCTGACACTAAAATTATCTTAAACAGGAATTATAACATAAAATCAGATTAGATATACTTCAACAAGTTTATCTCTAACAATAAATACATACAAATTCTGAAGTGAAGTACCCTGCAATTTTCAGCCAGTGCTTAAAGTAATTACACATTCTGTGGTGGTAACACATCCCTGTTTTTATTGAGCCACAAGCTGGTGAAACACCTCTACTGCGCATGTTAATGCTAATTAGCAGATAAAGTGTAAATCTGAGGGAGCCTCAAATTCTGTTGCTTTGCCAGTTTTCTCTTGATTGGAAATTGCAGGCCGCATTTCCTCTCATTCCGACTCGGCTTATTCAGGCATCGCCTGAGATGTCTTTCTTCGGTGCATTTTAATCCATCAGATCTGTGCCTTGTTGAATGCCTCACTGTTTGTTTTTAATTCAACAGACTCAAACAGTTTCCTCCATAACTGCCTTTTATAATCAATCTTCCGGAGAATTTCAGCTCTGCAGAACAATAGGTGGGGATGACATGTTTATGCTATGCTCCCTCATCCCTGTCGAAGAGGTGTTTTTGTTTAGCTGCTCATAAAGTGGCATTTTGAAATATGTTCCTGAACCAAGACAGAGGGAGGTATGTTCTATAGCAAGCTTGTTCCCACATGTGTATCTGGATCCCTGGACTGGAGGAATGTACCCAGTGACTCCAGTTAGAGTGGGCCTTCAGGGGATGCTAATGTTTGGGGACCAAGGGGCTGACTCTCCACCCTGCCCTCTGGGGTTGCAAGAGACCCAGAAGGTGTGGTCAGCAACCTCCAGGGTTTCAGAGCTGTAATTCTACTCCTCCCTCAACTCTGTGCAAAGTTCCAGGCATGTGACGTGACCTCTCTCCTCTTTGAAGTCAGTGGGTGATTCTTTAAGAAGAATTTTTGCTTTGAGCTATTGGGCTTGATTTAATTTGAATTTACATTCTGGGCCTATGGCAAATGTCTTTGGGTTTCATAAATTAAGAGGTGCTCATCCAGTCTCTTCTCCAAATCCATTCTTTATTTTCACCTGCCTTTTTAAATTTTCTGCCTCTATAGCGTTTACTCAACAAAAATTTTCTCTCCTGCTACCCCTACCACCTGTGTGTCCTTAACTCTGTCCGTGTCTGCCAAATGCCTACTAAATTCTGTTTTTAATATAAAGTCTATTTAAAATTTTTATCGCTATTTTTAAATTTTTATTAAAAAATTTATTGGAGTAACATGATGGAGACCGTTATATAAATTTCAGGTGTACAACTTTATAATACGACATCTGTGTACTCTATTGTGTGCTCACTGTCCAAAGTCTAGTCTCCTCCTGTCACCATGTATACGACGACCCCCCTTTACACTCTTGGTCCTTCCCCTGCTCTGGTAACCACCATTCTGTTGTCTATATCCATGAGGTTTTTTTGTTTGTTTGTTTTGTTTTATTCATTTGTTGCTTTTTGTTTTGTATCCCACATGTGAGTGAAATTGTATGGTTCTTATCCCTTTCCGTCTGACTTATTTCATCTTTCAAGATCCATACATGTTGTTGCAAATTGCAGTAGTTTATCTTTTTTATGACTGAGTGGTATTCCACTGCACGTTTGCAGTACATCTTTTTATCCAGTCATCTGTCGAAGGACACTTAGGTCGTTCGCATGCCTTGGCTATTGTGACTAATGCTGCAATGACTCAATAAGGCAACAGGTAACAAGGGGTGGAGAGGCTGTGGAGCAAAGGAAACCATTCCACACTGCTGCTGGGAATGTAAATTGGTGCAGCTACTATGGAAAACAGTATGGAGGTTCCTCAAAAAATGAACAATAGAGCTGCCATATGACCCAGTAACCCTTCTACTGGGTACCTACCTGAAAAGTTTGAAAACACTTATTTGTAAAGATAGATGTACCCCTACTAAGTTTTTGACTAACATCTGTCAATCAGTAGGGCCCCAGATAGATAAGCATGAAGTGTCATCAGCCCGAAATGGAGAAGAATCAAAAGGCCTAGACGGGAGAATGGTCCAGGATCATTTGTAATTTACTTGTGTGTGTGTAAAAGCATTGCACCCTCTTTCATGTCTTGATAATAATGAATGAGTCATTGGCGTGGTGCAGCTGCTCAAAAAGTTAACTGTCAGGTTAAATGTTTATGCATAATAATAAAAAATGATTTTGTTGCACCATAATGTTTGTATCAGTCCATGTGGGCTGCCATAACAAAATAACATAGACTTCCTGTCTTGATTTTCTCACAGTTCTGGAGGCTGGGACATCCAAGATCAAAATGGCTGCAGATTTAATGTCTGATGAGGTCTGTCTTTCTGACTGATAGCTGGCCACCTTCTTGCTGTATTCTTACGTCTCAGAGGGCAAGTGCATGCTCCCATGTACAGGTGTGAGAGAGACAGAGAGAGGTGGGTGGGGGAGAGTTTTTTCTCCTGTCTCTTCTTTTAAGGATGCGATCCTATTGGATCAGAGCCCCCCACCCTTATGACCTCATTTAACCTTTATTGCCTCTGTAAAGGCAGCCCTATCTCCAAATACAGTTACATTGGAGGTTAGGGCTCCTACATAGGAATTTTGGGGGCACACCAACATTCAGTTCAAAACAATATTTCTTTAAACACTAAAGGCACAGAGGAATAGAGGTAGTGAAGTGGATTCTGAATACTAAAAATTCATTTTTCTGGACATGTGGTGTGGTATATAGCTGTTTAGAATTAGGTTTTTACTTTTCCTAAGTTTTCAAAGAAATAACATTGTTTTGTCTTTATTAACGTTCTAATGTTCATTATAGAAGATTTAGAAAATATAGCTCAGCGAAAAGAAGAAAAAAGTTATCTCCAGAAAACTAACCGCCCAGAGAGAGAGAGTACCTGCTAATGCTTTGGTGACTACCCTTCTAGAATTTTCCTACGCAAGCATACATGAGTGCACACACACACACACACACACACACTATATATATATTCTGTTTTTCAAATATGGATTCATATTGCATTTGAATTTTAGAAATCTGCTTTTTTCCTCTACCAATATATCTTGAATATTTTTCCATGTCATTAAATGTTCTTTTATAACATGTGTTTCCATTTCTTTAATGAAAAAGAGAGTGGTTTCTGTTGCAGAATTTCATGGTCAACTTGTTTAAATTTATGGCAAGAACACTTTTAATTGAAAGTGTATCAGAATGACATGCCCAGTCCTGGGGAGGAAGTTGCACAGCAGGGAGCAGAGCAGTGTAATCTGAGGACCTGGAAACACGCACAGGACAAATCACTGAGCGAATCAATACTTGAAGACGTGGAAAAGTAACTGCACCAGTTTGCAGCAAAATTCATTCTGTCTCTTGGAGACATTATTTGCAAAGAGCCTGGAACTCCATGACCTTTGTGTTCATGGATGTGATATGAAGTTGATTTAATAACCAAGGACCCTGCAGTTTACTCAGCTGACCTTTTAAAATGCTGGTCCTGTGGTAGATAAAACAAATGTGTGAATCTGTTGGGTTTACATGGGAAAGGAGCAATCGCTGCTGTTTAAATACTTGCCTTGCCTTCTCTTAAAATCGATTTCATAAAAACACCTTGGAAATTTCCTTTCTGAACAGCCCTTCTGTGTCTGATGCAAGACTGCTAATTTGGTGATGAGCCAGAAAGTGACTGGCAGGAATTTAAATGACAATGGGAACAGACAAATTGAGGCTTAAGATATCCCTTGGTTTAGGAAGTACGAATAAAGAAACTAAAATATAGGGCAAAAGAGAAACCAAAGGGGTAGGAAGAACTGCAAATCTGGTTAGTATAATTTAGAAAAGATGACACTAAATGGGATACCCAGTCATGTGTCTGGAATATTATATTCATCTGCCAGGGGTCAAATACTTTTGGGACCGTGACAAAGGATGCATTTTCAGTGGAGAGACGACATGACGGTGAGGAGTCTAAAAACCGTAGTATATTAAGAACATTTGAAGAGCTGTGGGCATTTAATGGGAGAAAAAAAGAGACCTAGAGTCAGTTACATTGATTTAGTTTGAGGTCTGGTGAGGTACATACATGCTCCTACTCTGTGTTACACAGATGGCTGATCCTGGACCAGGAAAGGAAGACTTTTCTAACAAAAACATCTCACGATGGTCTGGCGCTGGCTGGCTGACCATTTTGGGGTGTTTGAGGCATGTATGTGTTTGTGGAAGGTTGTAATACAAGTTTTAACTTCCTTCCAGGTTAGGTTGCCAGGGCCTCATCTTCATGCTCATTAGACAAAAGCTCTTAGGTAGAGAAGGCTTTGTTCTTTCTGCAGAGTGCGGGCGGTTGCTAGGAAGGACCATCCTAGCCACGGACTTCATTCACTGTTCTTCTAGGCATGGCCATGTGATACTTGTCAGCAATGGAAGGAGAGGGGAAGGGAGGGGACTTACTTTTGGCTCAGGGCTTTTAAGATACAGGATGTGTCTGTCCCCATTCCCCTGTCTGCCAGTTGGGCACAGACTCCTCCGAGGCCTAGGGGGTGGTAAGCTACAGGTGGAGGGAGCATGTTTCTTAACAACTGTATTGAGTGAAACTACCCACCTAGCAGGATCACCGACTTTGGCCTGTTACATGAGAAGTCAGCTTTTAAGGTGTTAAACTGTTGAAATTTGGGGGTTTATTTGTTACAGAAGCTAACACAGTGCTTTCACCTGGGCTCATTCTGGGTGTCCCCTGTACAAAGAAGGATAATGAACACAACTGTAGGGAGGAGCACAGGGACTATACTTAAACAACTGGGCACGAAAAACTTCACTTTGTCTAAGACCAGAGGGAGATGAAGAAAGTGAAATACTAGTGTGCCAGCACTATATTCACTAATTTACATTTGATCGTTGCAGTAACTCTATGAGACAAGCAATGATTTTCCCATGGTAAAATTAAGAAACAGAGATTCAGAGAGGTTAAGTAACATGCCCATGGTCACACAGCAAGTATGTCACTAGACCAGGATTTGAATGGAGTCTGTGTAATGGAACCATTAGATTCTAAGCCCGTGACTTGAAGAAGGGAAACCCTTTTAAATCCTGGGACGAGACTAGCTCTAGAAGCAAAACTGCAGACAGGAACTTTCAGTTTTGCAACAATATTAGACATTTATGCCACAGTATATCGCCCAATCTCTTCTTTTTTTTTCTTTAATTCATTTTTATTGTTAGACTTATTGGGGGGACATCTGCAAGGGTTACATAGGTGTCAGGCATACAATTCTACAGTGCATTGTCAACTTGATGTATAATAAGTTCACCACCTAATGTGACCTCTCTTTCCATCACCCTATATTCAGCTTTCCCCCCCAACCCCTCCCTTTCTGATAGCAGATTACTACTTGCTTTCTTGGTTTTCCTAAAACTTGGCTCCTGCAGCGCCCCCTAAGATAACAACAAGAAATGGAGCTTCACTCTGAGTTCTGCAATGCGCTTGTCAAGGGAACCCAACTCACCTGGATTGCCTTCACTGAGCGTAGGATGTGTAGCTCTCAGACAGAAGCACCGCTTCTTATCTTCGAGAATCCCACACAGAATCCGGAATATTAAGTCCCCCTGACACTCCATGATTTATCTGAAACCTGTAAGAGAGAATTTCTCTGCTTGTAGAAATGTAGTGAACTGTGCAACTCATTTATTAGTACTGTTAACCTATTCTGTATCTTTGACTTCAAGAACTTAGATGAAAGGAGCCTTTATCTTTTCTGCATTTAGCTGTTTGCATTCTCATCTCAGGTATATAGATTGTGCCATTTTATTGTTTTGTTCCTGGATTGTACCAGGCACTGGAGGGATTTGTGCGAATTTACTGCTGAATCAAACTGAAATTTCCTGCATCTGACTTTAGGTTCTGAGGGAGGCATAGGAACCTAGGTGCATATTTCATAAGCTTTTCATGCACACTGAATTTTTAGAATAAATGCTTTAGAAGATTGGAGAAAATTTAATGGTTCTATAAAGTCAGAGTCTTTCTGGTTAAATGTACAGACAGTGTGATATTTTCTGAGCCTTGCACCACTGATTGAGCAAACACTTCCATTACATTTACTGTTTCGAGAGCTCTCTCCTAAAGTTTCCAGTCTAGTTCAGGAAGCAACATCAGCAGCATTTATAGTGCAGTCTGGTAACTTATTGGTGTGTTTTGCTCTGATAGATCTCGTAAATTTACTGTTCCACCATATAGTGACTTCCCTGTTGAATTTTCCAGTAAAAGCATAAATATTATCTAAGGAATCTTTTGTTGGGTTTTGCAACTTGGGCTGCTCATTGGTGTCACCTGGTGAATAAAGACAATCTTGATGCTCAGGCTGTATCCTGGACCAATTAAAGGTGTCTTTGGATTGTGATAAGTGTTTTCTCCCAGGTTTTAGTTTCAATTTCAGGCTTAGGAGGATTTTTCTCTCCTACACCTTCCCAAGCGTCTGTACTTTGGGTGCTAGGGGGGCATGTATTTCCCAGAGACATTTATCATCAGTGGAGCGGAGTTTCCATCAGATCTGATAGAAGACCACGTACTTGGCTTTCCCTCTGGGATTCGAGGTCCAACTCTTTAATTAGGCTCCCTCCACGTCAGCTATTGTACCTCACTGTAATTATAACAACTTGGCATGGCTTGCATTTGTACCAGCCTTTGAGTGATGGAGGCCTGTTTTCTGACATTTAAATTAGAAAAATAAATTTGCCAAGAGCAGAATGGAGGGGCTACTGGAGAGCCCTTGCCTAACTAGTGTATTTTTGGAAACATCATTTCCTATTTGTTTGTGTAAAGCATTAGATGCTGGGTTGATGAGAGAGGTGCAAAGCCATTCAACCAGCCACTCCTGGTAAGATGTTAATTGCACTGGGTGAGAGCCCAACACCAGTTGAAAACTAGATCCATGAACATGAAGACGGGTGATTTTCCACTGCAAAAAAAATGTTCCATTCTGGGGGGGTTACGCTGCAGACCCGAGACGCTGGTTTAATGGTTGGGGCATTTAGCGTGTACTAGGTTTCTTCTTTGCCCAGGACTTTCTCAAACTCCAGGCTGAGCCTAGTAACAGACTCTCTGGCTCAGAAACGCAGGACTCTAATGTTCTCCATTGTTTGCGCGTTTCTCCAGATGCCCGTCCATTTCGGCCTGGGTGGTCCAAGCTTGTGTTGCAGGCAGCTGCGAGGTTCCAGCAGGCTGGAAGTCTCTGACGCAACTTTCCTTGTGAGGACTGATTGGCCAAGAGCTGGCAGCCAGCCATGGGTGTTCCTTTTTTCTTCCTTTTTCTTCCCCCCACAGCATTTGCACTTTTATGTCTAAGCTGTTACCTTTGCTGAGCTGAAGGGAAGCAAAGTGTTTGAACTTTATTTTCAAAACCAAGAAAAGTTGGTGAGAAGAAAGTAGTTTTCAGGTTCTCATACGGGTCTGTAGTTGAGGAATTTGGCAGTTTATTTAATTTATTTATTTATTTATTGGTGAGCTTTTGTAGATTTCAGATATCTCCGAGTTTTATGATTTCTTTACCTCTACTTTCAACTTCTTAACAATCACTGATTAATATAATTTAAAGGATGATAGAAGGAGGCAGCATGCTACTCACTTCTGTGTTCTGCATTGCTAATAGAAGAGTCAAACATAAATACAGTATCTAATCTAAGGTGAGCCTCACTTTGATTCCAGAGACACAAGCTAAGGTGACCGCATCTATGTTTTGTCTTTACATGTTTCCATGATCCATTGAGGATATTTGGGATTGAACAAGGGAATGAAAGAAATTGCTTTTTGCTGAGTGTCATCTATGTCCCAGGCACTTCCAATGGTCGGAACTAATTCTCACCACAGTCCCATGAGGTGGGCACTCTCAGCATCCTGATTTTACAATAGAGGAAACTCAGGCTCTAAGAGGTTAAGCAAGTTGAATAAGGTTACAGTGTAGAGATGCCAGGAGCTGAACCCCAATGACGAGACTCCAAAGTCCATGCTTTACTATTGCTATCATTTGCCTGCCTGTCCCCATCTGATTTTATAGCAGCTAATTCACAAGGCCAATTCTCTAACATAGAAGCCTCTGTAAATAGGACAACTTTGAACTGGCAGTACTTAAGTCGTTATTGTCTGTCTGATTCACCGCAGTATTCCCAGAGTGTGGAATAGAGTCTGACACACACATGTGCACACACATACACACATGCACAGTGTGTGTGTATGTGTATAGTGTATGCTCAGTAAGTATTTTCTAAATGAGTAGGCACTTTTCTTTTAACTTGAACACTCACTGTGGCATTCTTAAAAGCTTCGATCTCAATTATAGTGTTTTTTGTTTGTTTGTTTTGTTTTGTTTTAGTTTGATTTTTTGGTCTGAAACTCAAGCTTTTTCTGTACATTCTGGATTATACTTGGAAGGAAATGAGAGCTCCACTGTCTGGTTCTAGTGAATTAGTGAATGTCAGCCAGTTAAGCCCTTTTTACTGTCCCTAAGAAAACCAACCACTGGACAAGTGCCCGTGGAAGGAAAATAAATTTTTGTGTTATCTATTTTGAAGAGCCTTGTCTTGATATTCACAGGCAAACTGGTGAAGTCCTGGTACTGTCATAGTCGGTGAGCTCTGCTTAGATGTAAGATTTATTTAAAGAGACATTGCTTGCTCAAGAAATGCCCAGAGCGAACACATATGGTGCCAGGTTGGTGAGGATGCAATGTTTTCCTGCATTATTTTGTAGAAGCGCCATTTTTCATATGTCTCAATGGTGGCAAAATCTGTGATGGCATAGGGTCCCTAAATTATATCAAATTGTTCTGGCATAATAGGGCCCACTTGTGCTCAAGTAGATTTACTTAGTGGAAAATGGGTGATGGGAGAGCAGTTTAAATTATCAATCTTTTTTAGAAGTAAAATAATTAATATCTTTGTAGAGTATGTTTCTTTTGACTATTCTCATGAAATATGAAAAGGTGGTAATGGGGTAATGGTAAAGATACTTTTACAATTCATTAGGACTATGGCACCTACTCTCTTCTTATAAGCTAATTTTTCACAGGACTATTTAAGAGAACATACAGAAGGAGTACATTTATAATAATAATAGTAATTACCAAACCACCAGTCTTTTTTTGTACCAGTCATTAGCACAAAAAGGACTTTATCTGTATTATCTCAGAGATGGGTATTATTAATCTATTTTAGTGTGAATTCTGAGGCTCTGAGAGGTTTAAGATCACGCAGCCAGAAAGTAGTGGAAATCTACTTTGCGTTCAGGTTTATCCGAGAACCAAGTTTATGGCAGGCCCTTATCCACTATTTCCTGGTGACGTAGTGAACACTTCTTGATTACCATGGTTTCCTTACTACTGTCCTTCCTAAAGTATCATTGCGCATCTAGTAGATATGAATTATTCTTCTCTAAATGTAATGAATGTGTGTGTTTATTAATGGGTCTCTGCATCCTGAGGGAGGCCATCTATTGCATAATGCCCGGCTGTGTTTTCACACAAGGCAAACGTATCCAGCAACCCAAATCACTTTGTAAAGGTGTGATTAGATCCTGGGTCAGTGAGACATTGCAGGTCTTATAGGAAGGGAATGGAAACTATGGTGACCGAAAGCAGTGGAAGAGGATCTCCGCATTTATGACTCAAGATGTGACTTGAGAATGTTCCACAGAGAGTATTCTCTTTTTTTGATGTTTGGTCCAATGTGGAAACAAATTTCAGTATGAGATGTGGGATAACATGATGAAGAGCAAGGAGTTTCTTCTGACCCCAGCTGTGTTTTCTCCCAGACCAAGCAGTTCTCTGGGTGTGCTGTAAGTCAGTGCAATTCTCACTCTAACTAGAGTTAGCACAGACCTCACAGGTGAAGGGTGGGGTCCCATGAAACTATCCCCCATTTTAGACACCAACCTCAAGTAGTAGGTTACCCCAGGTTCCCCACAACTTCTGTCTGACTTGGATACAAGTGGGAGGTTCCCATGACCCCCCTCCTTGCACTTGTTTACTTGCTGGAACACTCAGGGAAACACTTCTTATGTTTATCAATTTATTACATAATAAAAGATGTGATAAAGGGTGCAGATGGACAGCCAGATGAAGAGATACAGAGGATGAGGTCTGCAGGGGTCCTTCATGTAAGGTCTTCTGTCCCCATGGGGCTGGCTGCTCCATCTACCCAGTTATATGAGTCTATTCACCAACCTGGATGCTCTTGGAACCCCATACTATTGGGATTTTTCTGGAGGTTTCATCATGTCTGCATGATTGAGTAACTCCTTTTCCAGCTCCTCTCCCATCTCTGGAGAATCAGGGGAGAGGCTTGGTCTGTTTAGTGACCAGCCCTTACTCAGGAACCATCTTGGAGTTCACTAAGAGCCACCTCATTGGAACAGAGGACACTGCTGTCACCCAGGACATTCCAAGGGACTTAGGACCTGTGCATCAGAAACTGGGGCCAAATATTAAATGTTAGAACAAAAGATTCTCCTAGCACCCCTATTAACAAGGGTTTTAAGAACTCTGTGTCAGGAGCCAGGGCGGCGGTGGTGGCAGAGAGCCATATATGTTTCTTATTATTTCACAATGGGCCAGACATGTTTTTAATATCAATAATAGACTGAAATTCACCATTCCTTTTCCAATTCTCTGTGTCCACACCTGCATCACGTTCCTGCTGTCAGGCTATTTTGCCCCCAGTTTATCTTACACAGATACTCGTTCTCGGTGGCGTCATGTATTTGCTCCTTCCTGACACCAGCCTTGGCACACATCTTCCCGTGGGTCTGTAATGATGACAGCTCAAGCATTACAAAAAGGTGTGAGAGAAGTTGCTTTTGTGACTTGTTTCCTGTATTTTTCATAACCTTGTTTAAGACTGTATTAAAAATGCTTTATTTACTTTACTGTGCCAAGATACTTTCCCCCATGCCCAAATATCCATTTTAGGGTTATTTTATGCACTTGGGGGGCCATAAATACTTTTTAAAATGTTCAACTGAATTTAATTAATTTTGATCCTTTGAAAATTGAGTAACAGAAATTCTTCCACAGTCTCCAGACTTGAAGTATTTAAAAATAAGTTCATTTTTCTAAATGTGCTTTTAAATTTGACCTTTTCTAGTTCATACATGGTTCCTTTCTTTTCCCCTTCATTTGAGTTAATGTAATTTATTATATATGTGTTTTGATGACAAATAAATATATGTTAAAAGAGATTGTTGTTGTATTATTACTCTATGTACTTTATTAGTTTATCATTATTAGTAATAATTACCAACATTTCTATAGAAGATAGAGTTTGTAAGTGATTTCACCTACAATATTATTACTTGCATTTAACAGACTGACAAGTGACATTAAGTGAGAGATGACTATTGAATGGCAGGGTAATAATGTCAAACAGAATCTTCTAACTCGACAATATGTTCTTTTTTCAATATACCATGATGCTGTTTCAAGAATTAGGCTGTATTTATGTACAGGTAACAATAGGTGACTCTTATGAGGAAGTGTAAAATCAAGATCACCTATTTATCTGATACTTCTTTAATAAGAACATAATATGCATTTCTAGGCTCACATTGCATGTGGCATTCAGTAGACATATGGTCAGCTTCTTCAAGAGTTAGGACCTTGCCTCTCTAGTCTTAAGATTAAACACTCTTATTTTACACTCTCCCTTCCTTCTGTTTGGATACAGTAAGAATCAGAGAAATTGTAGTCTGTGACTTCCTGTGATCTTGGGCAATATTCATGACTTTTCTGAACTTGTTTTTCTTACTTGATATAATGCTACAAAATGTAAAATGGGATGAAATGTGCCATACAAATGTCATTTAATATTATGATTGTGTTCATATTGTATATTATTTACAAGGTCATTTACAGCAGTTATGGAATGAACGAACAATTTTGCCATTAATCACAGACCAATTCATTGAATCACTGCAAATTCAAACATCACTAGAACTTTTGGTCATTGGCTTAAAGGGATCAGAGAGACCATTCAGTTATGCAGTTAGCTGACTGATATCGTAAAAGCTGTCAACCATATTTTAGTTCAGCTTAGTGAAGAACCCAAGCACAGAGAAGTTGTGAATGATTTGAAGTCACAGAGCAAATTAAGTGAGAGAAACAAACTTACGTGTTCTGGTTCCAACTCCATGGGCAACACCTTTATTGGGATGAGCACAGATCAGGAAATCACATGGTACTGATTGTATATCCCAGTTCAGAGACAACTCAATTACCATGTTTATTTTGAGGCATTTCACATCTGTTCCCAGGTGGGGACTCAAAAGTTTCCCACATGTAAGGTTCTTTCTTTAGAGACTGAAACAACTTTCCAGGTAGTTTAACCTGGATGTTCTGGTCGACTCTTAGCTGCTGTTACCCTCTCTGATCGCGGCTTCATGGTAGGGTCTTAGTGACTCTGTCTTCTCCAGGAAGAGAATCAGTTCCTGACATAAAAAGCCTTTCCTAAACCCTGACACCAACAACACTCTTAAGAAGATGTCAGCAGTGTTAGCACCTTTCTCTTCATATTTAGGATACAGAAGTGGTTTTACAGAGAACTCATAAAATTAGCATGAAATAAATATTTGGATTCATTCATCAAAGTTCACTCATGCATTGAAACTGTTTACGTAGGTGACCGAGGGATTTGACGCAAATAGCTTCGAGAGTCACAATACAGGAACTCTCATGCATGATTAGCAGTCCTTAAAGTTAAAGACAAACAAATAGAGGCACCAATATGTTTCTGTTTACTTTGAGGTCAAATTGATAAATTTCATGAAAAGGAAGGATTGACTCATTTAGCAGCATCTGGGAGCTTGGTGCTGTTTCATTCAAGTTGTGTGACACTTTTTCCTTGTTGCAGTATTTGTATTTTAGACGGTCACATCTATCTAAAAAACTGGTTTGCAGCTACTGACACACTTGTGTCCTTTAATAATGTTGATTAATGTTCATTTACGATAGTAGTCATCACTGGCTTTAGAATTCTCATAAGAGGTGCATTTGGCATTATGTGTCTTTAAGAGGATTGAATACAGGAGGCATACAAGGTAGCTTACAAAATCATGATGATCATGAATAGCTTCAGTCTTTTAGATAGTTCTATAGAAGGTCTGTCTGGGTAAAATTCCAGTCAACTGAAAAGGTGATCTTTTAACTCAGGTACTGTCGAGCATATCTTAAAGGGTGTTGTTTTTTTTTTTTTTCCTTCACAAATCTTTACGAAGTATGTGAGTTTGCATAAGGGAGAAACATCTCCATAGAAAACACGTTCAAATGACAGGTTTTTATAGTCTAGACATTCAAGAATTTCATAAGATTTACAAGGTTCCAGTAAAATGTGGTAGAAAAGCTCGTAAAACTGCAGTGGCTTGAAATGAAACATTTTTCACAAACTGGAAATCAACCTGCTTTGATTAAAATGCAGTTCAAAGGGAAGTAGACCAATGTGACGTAAGAGAATTAGTGAATAGAGGGCTTTTCCGACATCTTTTGCCATTTTCTTCCATTTTCTCCCATCAGTGACAATGGAATACAAAGAAGTTACTAGTTATTTATTTATTATGGGGATGATCCTGAGACTATTTGTCCTTATTAGGTATATTAGAAAGGAATGCTGCTTCTCTGAAATAGCATCTTGTCAAACACACACACGTGCACACACACATGCACACTTCAGATTTTCCACTAGAAAGAGAAGCATTGCATAGCTCTCATGCTAGGTTAGGGAAGAGTCGTTTATGAGTATGTCCAGTTTAAGTGTATTTTCAGTGTTGGATCACAGGCATGTTTTCAGTCTGCATCTGTTTCCATTAAATGTATTGTGTGCTGTGAGTTGGGAAACAGGTGTAGAGGATAGTTAGCTTCGGCTCTTGATCAATGCCTTACAAAATTTCTTCTGGTGGATGGATGGACATGTGTGGATGGGTGGCAGTAGTGGTGAAGTATAGACCATTTAGTCTTCATGTCTGCTCCCTTAGTTGATCTTTTTTTTTCTCTTCCATTTCAACAGAGAGGTTTGTCATGGCTAAGAGGCTGGACTGAGGGAGGTGTACCAGGAGGTGCAGTCAGTTGAGAAGGAAGCTTGTCAGTACATTTAGGGTTGTCAGGTTCTTGGAATTTGTTTCACAATAATAAAAATTTCAAGCAATTATAGAGCATCAGAATGCTAATTATTTAAGGAATGTGACATAACTTTCTAGTAAGTGGATTTCTCTTGAACACTAGCCATGCTACTTCTTTCCGGTGTCATGGCACCTGTCAAATCCCATCAGTTATTCCAAGGTTGCTTCTGAGTATAGAATCAGTGCATGGAAATATGGATGGTCTCAACCATGGTTCTTAAACTTTGGTGTGTCTTAGAATCACCTAGAGGGCTTGTAGAACCCAGATCTCTGTGCCTCATACCCAGCATTTCTGATTTAGTTGATCAGGAGTGGGACCCAAGAGTTTGCATTTCTAACAAGTTTCCAGGTTGTGCTGATGCTGTGGTCTGGAGGTCTGTCTTAAAGACGACTGCTCTTTAGTAGTAATGCATTGCCTGTATGACAACCTTGTGAATTATTTTCTACTTTGTCATAGTGTGTAATTTCCCAATGACCAGGATGGCTGTGTCCACCAAATGTAATTATTTTTCACCTCAGACAATACTTGATGAGCACCAACAAACTTATTAACCAATACTTTTCCTGTCTCAGCCATCAAAGATCGTAATATTGAGATATGCTAAATACACAACGGAATGGTTCAAGTGATCATAGTTTTTGTGATCATAGTTTTTGTAATTATTAGATGCCAATTACACTCTTCTGAGCTCATTCCTCTGGAGCTTTGCTTTGGTTGGTAATTGGATTTCCTAAGTAGAAATTTGGGCCTCTGGATTTTCTTATTAGCAAACAGCTTACAAACCATCTCCTTGAGATGAGCTATTTTTCTGACAGGCAATCTCTTCTGCCACAGGTTCTCCCACTTGCTACAATTCCAAAGTGTGGCCTTTCCCCTGACCTCATCTCCCAAATCAAGTGGAGTACCCTCTTTCTAGTTACTCATGTGCATTTGCAATGAGTAATGATACCTCACATGTATTTAGAGCTTATTATGTGCCAGAAGTTCCTCTAGGCACCTTACATGTATTAACTCATTTAATTTTCATCACAAGCACAAGAGGATTGTAATTTTATTATCCCTACATTAAAGATGAGAAAACAAAGAGAGGTGAACTAGTTTTCCCAGGGTCACACTGATGCTAATCTAGGTCTTGAACCTCAGGGTAAGATTTTTGTCTCCTGCTGTTTGTCCCCCAGAGTGGGTGGTGGGGTGGGGCACTCATCCCCAATCACGTTTCTGTATAAGGGTATAGGGCTTCCATTGCTGTGATGCAGTTTGGTACTGCACAAACAAATAAATAAAAGAAACTATCACCACCCACCACCACCACCACCAATAATAAAAACAGAACAAGAGGCTGAAAGCAGCTGAAATGGAGTTCTTCTTAGTTCACCAAGTTGTGTCTGTACTGGTGCGGGCTCAGCCATAAGGGGGTTGACTTCTCCAGTGTTACACAAAGGCTCTGAATAATTTAGTGCTGGTTAGAAGGAAATTCTTGCTCTGCTTTCCCTGGAGGGAAAAGTATGGGAAAAACATTTCTGACCCCACTTTCTCTGTAGAAGCAAATTCAGTACATCCTTGCTGGTGACCAGCTGTTTCTGTGACTGGGCAGATGGTGATGGTGATGAAGTTGAGTTGTGGGTGTGTGTATGCATGGTGGCATCAGAAAGCCTAATGGTGGCCTCACATTAAGTGTCTCAGTTGGGTTCTCTAGAAGAAGAGCCTGAGGCAGAGATCTGAGTGCATGTGGTTACTGAGAGAGTGCCCTTCAGGAAAGCCCATAGGGAGCAAGGGATGCAGATAGGGGAGGGGCAAGGAGGAGCTGAGCAAGGAAGGGTGTGTCCTCAGGTCAAGTCTACCTGATCCACAGGGGAAGGCCACAGCCCAGAGAAACCACAGGTGAGTTATTGGTGAAACCAGGGGACAGATGAACTGCTAAGGTGGGGCGGAATGGGTGGGGTGGGCTTGGGAGTGATCCATTCAGCTGAGGACAATTCTTCAGAGAAGGGGGCATCTGTGAGATGCAGTCAATATTCACAGAAGCTGGGTATGTGTGTACACTGGCCCTTAAGGGAATTGAGTATGGTACTGAGCTCTTTTCAAATTTAGCTTTAACAGAAATAAATATCTTTTTCTTCTACTTGAATCATGTTTCTACTCTTTGAATTGGGGGAAAGAGATGTGATTATCACTATAAAACCCCAGAAGCAGGGGATTGAGCTTTACTCTGCATTATTACCAACTTGAGACAGCATATGAGGGCTGTCTATGAAAAAAATCCAGCCATAAATACCTCTATTTTTCATATTGCATGGCTGGAAACTTACCGGATAGCCCTTGTATTTATAGAATAATCATGCATTTACTTAAGCTTTTCATTATAGCACTGTAGGATTGAGTCTGTCTAGAAGAAGGAAATGAAAATAATAATTTGTTTGCTTTGGTTATTCTTTCTTCTTAATGAACAAAGGGTATGTTGCATATTGTAAAAAAGAAAACAAGAGAAGTCAAAGGAAACACATAAATGGTACTTTTGATGATATTGTTGACATTGCTCTGGTCACAGTGCCTTCATGAAGGTTTTGTGATGCCTTGAAGAATACCCAGGCTTTGGAGGAGGACACAGATAGGTTCAAATGGAGATTCTGCTCTCAGGAACCTGCTTCAGCTTAGGTGAATTACATAATCTTTCTGAGATTCATTCTCTTCATTCATAAGATTATTGAGAGATGCAGTAAGATATTATATCTAAAGCTTTTCCTACAGCACCTGGCATATAACACATGTACAAAACATAGAAACCACTCATTGACTAATGGCGTATTGCCTGTACTACTGTAATATACACTGAACAAGGCACTAGACACTGGGGATATCAACATGAGTATGACACAGTCCTTTGCCCCAGGGGTTCTTTAGTCTAGGGAGGCAAAGAGACACATGAGTAAATAATTAGTGTCAAGAGGGAAAAAAGAGGTGTAGCTATGGGAGACTAGAAGAGGAAATTGCCCACAGGGAGACCAGAAAGTCTTTGCAGGGGAGAAAACATTTTAGTTGGATTTTACAAGATAGGAACAAGCTTGCTAAAGGGCAGAGGAAACTCTACGAGGCATGGATGAAAAAGTATGTAGCATTTAAACACTAAAGGATCACCAACAAATAAAATTACAGTAAGGTTGTCTCAGACTCTGTTTTTGGTTAACCTGATGATCATACCTCTTGCTCTAACCAGTGGTTCTCAACCTTTCTAATGCCACAACCCTTTAATACAGCTCCTCATGGTGTGGTGACCCCCATAACATTATTTTCGTTGCTACTTCATAACTGTAATGTTGCTACTGTTATGAATCATAATGTAAATATCTGATATATGTTTTCCGATGGGCTTAGGCGACCTCTGTGAAAGGGTTGTTCGACCCCCAAAGGGGTCGCGACCCACAGGTTGAGAACTGCTGCTCTAAACCAATACCCACACTCTATTTTGGTCCTATAAACTTTTGAACTAAATGGTTAGGTATGACACCTTATTCCCATACCCAACATGATTTCTGTAGGTATCAATGAACCCTCAATGAATGATGTTGAAGACTGGAATTATATTTTATTATACTAATATAGATGTATTAGATGCAGTAGAGGTGTGTCAAAAATTGATATGTATATTTTGTTTAATTTCCATTCAGTGATATACAGCTTAAATGAATAAGAGACCAAACATTTATATGAATATAATGTTGGAACTTGTTGTAAGAAAATACTTTTTTGTATATTAAATAGCATTTTCTAATATATTTATGTAAATCAATATTTTTGTCTTGGCATAGTTTAATCTGAAAAGATTTTGACTTTAAGATCTTTTAATTACTAAGGAGGGACAGATATGTATTGAACACTTACCATGTGCTAGATGCATTACAGTATCATTCAAGCTTCTCAACATCTTTAGCAGATATAAGGAAGCAATTACTACTCTTTGCTTACGATCTACACTCCTCGTTACTAATGAAACTGATTTATTCAGATGTGTGTGGTATAGAGATGGGCATGTGACTCAGTTCTGACCAATGGACCTGAAGGGTATCTTCTGGAGGCTTCTGGGTAAGATTTCATTCTCAGTGAAAAAGCAAGGCTGCATAAGAGAAAGTGCTTCCCATCTTGTTTCAGTTTTGGGTGTTTTCATGTGAGACAAGGATTCTTGAAGCATTGTAGTTACTTTGAGATCGTGAGGGAGGAGCCAAGACAGCTCAATTTCTGAAGAGCTGAGCTGCAGAATTAACCCTGGACTTGACTGTCTCCAGACTGTGTGATACATTAGAAAAATAAGCCACAATTGTTTGAGCCAGTTGTAGTCAGGGATTCAGTTACTTGCAGCCCAGAGCATCTTGACTAAATATATTGTAGCAGAAATCTCTATTTCTGTACTTTGTTCCCATTTGACAGGTTAGGTCACTGAAGTGTAGGGAGGCCAATTCATTTATTCAAGATCTGGTAGATATTGAGCAGAGAAGAAAAACCAGGTCCGTTGAGATACAAAGCCCAGGCTCTGCATCCTAAAAAACAATTGAAGTTTTTAAAAAGTATCTCTTCTCTTCCTCATATATTGAACTCTTTTTATTCATTTTTTTTTTTCCCTCAGAAGTTTTCAGAAACTGCCTCTGGTCAAGCACCAGTGTAACACAGCAGCTCAAGAACACATGGACTTTCCACCAACCAGTTTTACTGTATGAGAGCTGATGGGTCCCATTTATTGACAGTTTGATATACATTTTGTGCTAGGTGCTTTGCATGCATTAATTTATTCTCACAACCTTGTAAGTGAGGCAGGTTATTTCAGATGAGGAAAATAAATTTCACAAAGGTTGAACAGCATGGCCAAAGTCATATGGCTCATAAACAGCAGAGCCAGGATCCAAACCCCCTTCTACCAGTGTTTTTTAACCACTGTGCTGTACTTTGCATATCCCTATAATCCTGCTGTACCATAAACCATCTCTGAAAATCCTGCGAAGAAAATAAACAGTTTTCTCAGATTCTTTTCTAGTTTTACAAGGCAATGGCCCTGCCAATAGAAGTTTCTGCAAGAATACATTTTGCTTTTGCCAAGACAAAAAAGAAATTAACTTAATGTGGTACCCAGCTGTTTGCCAGTAAATTATAATATCTTAGGCTAGAAGAGACTGTAGAAGCCATCTTGTCCAGAATTTCTTTCCTAACTTGGCCTCCCAAAGCAGAGGTTAGTCAACCTTTTTGTAGAAACTTCCATAGATCTTACAGTGACTCACTTTGGCACAGTTCCTGTTGATAGAAAACTCTTCCTTTTTTATCAATTTGCTTCCTTTCTTTTCTTTCTTTTTTTCTTTTTCTTTCTTTCTTTCTTTTTTTTTTTTGTAACATCATTTTAGAAATCTAGGTCTATCTCCTCCAGAAGTATAACCTTTCACATCACAGAGATCTGAGTTGTTATCCTCCTAACATGAAATATGGTAGATCTTTGCTCAGTCCCACAGTTCCCATTTGTTCATTATTAAAATGGGAAAAGGATCTCTAATACTATTAGGTCAAATTAAGGATTAAAGGAGAAGCTCACATCTCTAGTACAAACTCCCAAGGGAATCTGACTGGTTTGGTTAATTGCTACTTTAAGGTTAAACTTTTGAAACTGGTGACCCCATGGGCCATTGGGCAGGAGGGAGTTTGCCTGCCCTTGTGTCAGGGTCCTTTTTGTAGCCAGAGGACAAGTGTTACATGACATGATGTCCTATTTGAAGAGTAGGCCACATGTGGACCTCATCAGAGACCGCACGAATGACAGTTACCTTCAGGAGAGGTCCATAGACATTGTGGCAACTAGAGAGTAGAAGGAATCCTGTCTGGTATTCATACCTAATTTGGTATATAAGTGCTCAATAAATGTTAGTTAACTTGACTTTCTTCTTATTCCACTTGCAAACCTTTAAAGTTCTTAGACACAGTTCTCAGTGCAGTTCAGCAAATACCCACTGAATGCTTACTTGTTTGTATTAGTTACCTAACTCTGCTATAACTCCCCCAGTGCAAAGATTGTATTTTCTGATTTTTTCCTATAGCCCTTAGATATTGGTAGATCCCAAAAGGGACAGGCCTTCCAAGTTTGACAGTCATCCCAATTGATTCTAATATATCACCACACTAAAATTTTTGTTCTACAATGGGGAAAGCAGAATAATGTCACCAAGTTAGTTATGTCACTGTCCAATGAAGGCTGTTAGCATTTGCCTTCCTTGGAATATTAGGAAGGCAATTCCTAAAATGGTGAATGGTTGCAACTTTTAAATCTAATAAAGGTTGCATGGGAGAGTTTGGACGATCAGATCATGCAAACAATGATTGCCTCTCAGTCCTTCTACATCTCTTGTTGCCACAATTGAGACCTGTACTCTAGAGCAGTTCAGCCTCTAGACTAGTCATCAAATTTTAATGTACAAAAGGATCTCCTTGGGAATAGTTTGCAGATTCCTAGACCTCATCCTTCAAGGATTCTGATTAATATGGAATCTCAGAATTGACTTTTTAAAATAGCAATCCCCAGGTAAGGTCATCATTTTGAGAGGCATACAGGTAGGGGAAATGTAAGAATCTTTAGGTTTTCAGCTCTGGCTGTCCATGAAAGTAACCCTTTTGTGGGGTCAGCAATGGTCACCTTCTAGGATTCTGGGCTTTTATTTCTTCTTTGTGAGAAAATATTTGCCTTTTACCCCAATATTGGCCCTTGTCGTATAACCACATCTCTTGTAACTGAGGACTTGCCATTGAACTATAGTCCATTATTGTTTGGTCCATGTTTTCTGTAGTCACTTATGACAGAGATTTTTGGACCTAAAATAAGGTAAAGGGTCAGGTAACTGATTAGGTGAAGATGACAAAGAATGTTTGATTAGATGAGGTGTCTCTGGTGTGATAGAGTTGAATTGGAAGCAAAGTAATTGAACCACTGACACCATCCTTAAAGTTGTCATTCTTGCATTTTTCTTTATTACTCAAATTGCCCTTTGGGGTCCTCATTTATTTTATCCTTATTTTTGGCTTTCTGACTCTGGTGTTTGAATGTATAAACTCCCATTTCTGACTCCCTGGCCTGACTCTGCACCATTCTAGACTACAACTGTAGTCTAATATTCCTATTGAAAACAGACATAGTAATTATAGTAGTAGTAATAACAATAGTAGTAGCAACAATGTAATAATACTATTACTAAAATATCTACAGAGCACATATATTATGCTTTACATTTATTGTCACCTAATCCTCACAGCGAACATATGAAGTAGAGCCTATTTTTATCCCAAGTTTTAAATAAAGGAATGGAGGCACAGATAAGTTAGAGTTACATAGTTGTTAAGTGGCAGAGCCATGAGAGGCAGGCAGTCTAATTTCTGGAGCTGTGCTCTCATCAAATACATTATTTGTTCTATCCCATGCCTACTATTACCTTCATTGCTCACCAAATGATGAACAAGTCTCTGTAAAATCCTGTTTTTTCTTTAGTGTATATGATAACTTATGGAAATGGTAATATAAAGCTTCCAATAATTCCTCTTTGGAACTCTTTGAGCAACTTTTAATTTCAACAGTATTTTCCCTGCAAAGAGCATCTTTTGAAATCATGACACTCCCTGTTATCTCTCCTCACTAATGAGGTCATCTCAATAATTTGGGGCTGGGGGGGCTGGTTACATTTTATCGGTGGCGCCTTTGTTGCACAATTTCATTTTGCTCTTGAAAATACAATAAAAGATTTATGTTTGGTGGACTGTGATGTGGTTTGCATCTAAGAGAAAAACAATTCTTTTCCTCAAAAAAACATACCATATCCCCAAATGATTTCATAATTGCAAACAGTGTTGACGAGCTCTTTGGCTTAAATAAGTTTATAACATATTTGCTGTGTTTTTGTGTAGATATGTTTTGATGTGCTTGCTAAGGAAAAATAATTAAAACCCCTCTGCCATTTCTAATTGAGAAGAAAGAAATGCAACCCATTAGTTGATGTCTACAATAATAAGATTTTTTTTCTCCCTCATTTCATTCCAGATTTGTTTCAAGGACTAACTTGCGTTAAATAGTTTCAGGTCTGACCATCAGCCATGTTTCTCATTATCGCAGATCAGAATGGCTTAATTCCCTTTGTGTGCTGATGCCACTAAAACACAAGGGAATCTTAAAATTACAAACTTCTGATAAAAGCAACACATTTTCCTAGCCAATCTACCCAGTGGAGCTTGTGTTTTTCCTGCATTTACTGCTGGAACAATGCTTTGGACTAACAAGTTTTAGGGTTCTGATGTTCATTCATAGGCTAGGCAAGACATGGTGAATCTAGTCATTTGTATCTTCAAATAAATTGTTGTGAACTTTGCTTTCTAATGCTCTTTGAATCAACTCTCATCTTTGATCTTTTAGCAGAATGTGCCCCTCCATCTCATGGGATAGTAAGGACTGTCATCTGGATTTAAACGGACTTGACTATATGTTCTGATTTCACCACTGGCTATATAACTGGGTCAATTTGGAAAACTTGTGTTATCTGTAAAATAGGGCTAATGATAGTACTTATTTATTGGCTGTAGAAAGGTGTACATGAGATAAGGCATATTAAACAGTCAATGAATGAAGGAAGATATGTTAAGTGGCCAGTTAGTTCTATTGTATGTTACCTGATTGTATTGAAGTGCAAGGAATTGATTTCAGAGACTTTTGGAGATTCTTTCCAGCTTTAGTATTTCATTGTAGTATTGATAGACCTAGCTATCTAGTTGATTCAGGGAAAACAATTAGACACTAAGAGAGAATTGTTGGGGCACAGGGGCATGAGGCAATAACTAGCAAACCTCTTCTCTGCTGAAGATTGGAATGAAGGGGTTCCCTGGTGGTTTAGTGGCTAGGTTTCAGGCGCTCTCAAGGCTGCCACCTGGGTTCGATTCCCAGCGGGGGAACCATCCCCCACCAAAAAAAAAAAAAATCTGAATGAATTGAGAAAGAAGACCTATGGTTTCCCCATGGAGAACCCTAGATGGAACCAGGTTTATCCTGGTTCAACTAGTGTGGGGCGCTGCCTTCACATGGAATGTTCCCCCCTGACAGCTTGCTCTTAGGAGGAGATAACCAGAGGTCTTCATGCTCATTCCGAACTCATCAATGGAGGGAGTGAGGGGGTGGAGCCAGGAGCATCAGGCCAATGATCGCCTTCCACCTGAAGGAAACATCAAGAATGGGAATGAGTGCTCCCGGGGTAGGACTCTCTACCTCAGTGCCCATAGAGTTCAAGTAATAAGTGACCCAGGTTTCACTTTCTGAAGATACAGTTTGTGGAGACTGATTCAGACTGAGACATTTTACTTCACCCTAGTCCCGCCTTCTCTGTGGTTTTGCTTTCCTCAGTTTCCATTATGGATGACCAACTGCAGTCTGGAAACACTAACACTGACAATTCCAGAACTAAACAATTCGTAAGGTTAAAATCGCGCGCTGAGGTGAGGAAACGTCGCATCATAATCTCGCGATGTCTGCTCCCTCTCGCGCAGGAGATTGCGACCTCCCTTTGCGCAGCGTCTCCCGCTGCAGACACGCCCCGCTCACTAGTCGCCCGCGAGCCGCCTCGTTTATGGGACTGACTGATGTGGTGTCACAGTCCTTGTCACGGAATTCTTATTTTACCTCATAATGGCCACGAAGCGCAAGAGTAGGAGGCTGGCAACGCGGACGTGTGAAGAAAAGCCAGAAAGTGCTTTCTTTTACGTGAACAGGGGAAAGTTCTCGACTTAGGAAAGGAAACAAGAAACCTGTGCGGAGGAGGCTGCGCTCTACCGTAAGGATGAATCCTCTACAGTGAACCTGTGAAGAAGGATGAAGAAATTTGTGCTTTCGCACCTCGAACTGCCAACCTTACGGCTACAGTGCTTGCTGAGTGCGCAGTTATGGTGGAAAAGACATTAAATTTGTGACTGAGACACGAACAGAAAACGGCCTCTCTGATTGACGGCCACGTGCTGTGCGGGAAAGCCCTGAGCCCACAGGGAGACCTCAGCAAACGGAAATGAGTGACACCAGTGACACCGAGCCCTTACTCCAGGAGGGGCGGGGCTACCCAGACCCAGGAATAGGTTTGACCTCTAACCTCTGACATTATCACCGGAAGAAGGGTGAGTACGGGACAGTGAGATGTTTGAGAGCGAGACCACATTCACGTAACTTTTATCACAGCATATTGTTGTAGTTCTATTTTATTATTAGTTGTTGTTCATCTCTTACTGTGGCCTAACTTATAAATTAAACTTTATCCTAGGTATGTATGTATAGGGAAAAGCATATGTATTATATATTTTATATATATATATGTGAGATATATATATTTTATATAGATAAGACTTGATTCTGTGGTTTCAGGTATCCATTAAATCTAACATGTATTCCCCATGGATAAGGAGGGGGCTGTTGTTCTTGAAGGTTAAATGGGTTCATATCAATGAACACAGTCTTTTCTTCTAAATCCATAGAATTTTGGTAACTTAATATTCCATGTACAAAGGTGGGAATTCAGTAAAGGATCTTCCCTCAACCATACTCTCTTCCATCTTTCTCTACTTTCAACTTATGACCCAGACAATGAATCCTAAATAACCTGCTAAAGGAACCAATGGGTTGGTGTAGCAGTCATACTGTTGATAATGTCGGCAAGCACAAAGGTTCAATTTTAACATGCGTTAGCTTTAAATAGAGGTAAATGGTTTTATTACAAGACTTGGTTGGCATCCTTACCCTTGTCCAGCTGTTTAACAAATGTGTGTCCTTGGTCACCACTGGAACCAGACTAGAGGGTGTAGATAGCTGAGCATGAGCCATGATGACTTCTGTTAAAACAACTCAAAGCACATGTCCTACTGACGGGTGTGGAGATGGCAGGCGGGACATGCACAACACAGACGTTCTGAGGTATGCTCTTCCAGTTGTGCTTTGCCGGAGGTCTTAGCCACACACACACTTTCAGAGTCTTTGAGTCTTAGCTTATGATGAGTAGAGGGGTCCCCCATGTACTAATTCCTTTTCTTCACCATTACTTGGAGGGTCTTCCCAAGATTAGGAGCCCTTGCCTCTGTGCTGAGGCTCTTTTACTACTTTTATTATTGCACTGATACCATAGCTTTAAAAAAATTTTAAACCTGTTTGGAATTTTTCACTAGGCTGTGAACTCTGTGGCAGCACGGTTGAGGGGATCATACTCGTAGCTGTATCATAGCACCTGGTACAGTTTCTGGCCCATGGGCTCAGCAGATATCTTGTTGAATTGAATATATGACAGTTTGCTTCCCAAGGTAGGAGAATGGAGATAGTCTGCATGAGGTTCTAGTTTTGTCCAGGTGATACCTCCTAAGTCATGTGACCTTGCTTCACCACTCATCACAGCCTGTAGACTCATACAGAGTTTTCAGAGGCCCCAAGAACCTGAGAAATCAGTGATTCTAACCTTCTCATTTGAGCTAAGCCCATTGCCAATATACACGAATACATAGTCTTGGGGCTCTCAATACTCCAAGGACAAGAGTCTCATTACATCTACTCCTTGCACTCTCTGCTGTGTCAATCTATGTGCCTGATTCCTAGTCCTTCAAAGAGAACCAAAACTGAGACTCAGACACAACATTTAAGGAGGTGCCCAAACTCTTGGTTATCAAGATAAATAGCATTTCAATGCCATATCTTGAAAAATCAAAATCAATGAAAGCATTTTCTGATGAACAAAACATCACAATTTAAATGAAGACAGTTTCAGTATTCTTGATTTTCCTTTGGCCTCTAGCTAGAACTTCTTTTCTTTTAAATTCATTTTTATTGTTAGACTTATTGGGGTGACATCTGTTAGCAAGGATTACATAGGTTTCAGGCATACAATTCTACAGTGCATTGTCAACTTGTTGTATAGTAAGTTCACCACCTAATGTGACTTCTCTTTCCATCACCTTATATTTATTTAGCTTCCCCCCTCCTCTCCCACCCCCTCCCCTTTCTCCCCTCCTTAACCCACTCGTCCCCAAATAAACATTAAACTATTGATTGTGTCCATGGGTTATTTGTTTCTTCATATTTTTTTTTCTTTGCTTTCAGTTTTATATTCCTCATACGAGTGAAGTCATACAGTTCTTTGTTTTTTCTGTCTGGCTTATTTCACTAAGCATGATGATCTCCAGGTCCATCCATTTTGTTGCAAATGGCAATATTTCATCTTTTCTTATAGCTGAGTAATATTCCATTGTGTATATGTACCACAGCTTCTTTATCCAGTCGTCTGTCGCAGGGCACTTTGGTTGTTTCCATGTTTTG
>PVJL010011168.1:0-44437 GCA_004026885.1 Lyroderma lyra
TTCCACAGTGGTTGTACCAGTTTGCACTCCCACCAGCAGTGTACCAGAGTTCCTTTTTCTCCACATCCTCTCCAGCACTTGTTATTCCTTGTCTTGTTGATAACAGCCGTTCTCACAGGTGTGAGGTGGTATCTCATTGTGGTTTTGATTTGCATTTCCCTGATAGCTAATGAGGATGAGCATTTTTTCATATGTCTGCCGGCCATTTGTATTTCTTCGTGGGAGAAGTGTCTGTTTAGTTCTTCTGCCCACTTTTCAATTGGGTTGTTCGTTTTTTTGTTGTTAAGTCTTATTATAGATGTTAGAGCCTTATCTGATGTGTTATTTGCAAATATTTTCTCCCATTCAGTTGGCTGTCTCTTTGCCTTGTTGATGGTTTCTTTTGCTGTGCAGAAGCTTTTTAGTTTGTTTTCCCCTGCCCCAGATAGCTTGTTGAAAAGGAGGTATACTTAGTTTCCAGGGCTCCCTGAAGTGTAAGCAGGCCCTTACCTTTCAAATATCTCTGGAATCCATTTGCTTCATTCCATCACCACCACCTGAATTTACCATTTCCATTCATCTGAACCATTGCATTAGACTCAAAATTCATCTCCCTTCATTTAATTCATTCTCCACTCAGCAGCCAGCGTGTCCTTTTCAAAATGCAATTCTGACTTTGCACTGCCCATGCTTAAAGCCTTTCAATGGTGCTCCTTTGCTATATGACAAAGATAAAACAAAAAAGCTCTTACAGGCTCTGGCCCTCCTCACCTTTCTGGCCACCTTTCCAGATCTGTTTCCTAGGCAATTCACTCAACATCTTTGGATCATAGTTCATTCATCTATAAAATAGGGAGAATAATGCTTATTAGCAATGGAGATAATGTGTGCAAAAGCTCAGCAAGAGTGTGGAAGACACAAAGGAGGCAAAGAGGAGCACTGAAGACAGGCCAGGTGATCACTCTTTGACACTTATTCAGAGCTAAGCAGCCATTCCTGTTGGGGCTAAGCACCCAGCTTAGATGGATCAGCTCTGGCCCACAGATTCTGACCTCACCAGGTAAATCCCCAGGGCCTCAAGTTTTCCAAAATGGAGGAGGTGGGCTAGACTGGAGAGAAAGTGGAGGAGTGAGGGCCCAGCTGGTGACAGCCATGGTACATAAGGCCACTGCTTATCAGCCTTGCTCCTCTTGGCCTTCCTGCTTCCTGGTTGCTGGGGAGAACCCCTCAAGCATTATCTTTGACCTTGAGGTTGAGCAGTTATCTTGGTATAGCAGAGTCATTTATTATTTCTTGCCATGTCAAATAGCCTTGAAATATTGAATAATTGCCAGGCTGCCAAGTCTTAGTTTCAATGATGGCAGAGTCTCAGCTACTCATCAAAGATAAGTTCTCTGGTCCTGGGTAGACAAGATTCCTTTGGCATCCTGCAACCTCCTAGTTATTCCTAGTTTCCCCTTTTGTGTTTGTATTATATATAGGGTTAGAGTCAAGTCATCTCTCCAGTTTAAAATAGCAATAACCAAACAGTGCCCTAGTGAGGCATGACATGCTAAAGGACAGTATCCACAAGCAGCCAGTCCTTGAGCTGATAGTGACCCTGCGGGGATGTCAGTCAGGGCTGCAGTACCATGTAGACACTGACCCTTGGGAGCCAGCTGCAGGATTTCACTAAGACACCCTCATGACCCTGTGCATTAAATACAAGCTATTTGTTTGCCTTTAAAAAAACAAAAACAAAAACACCTCTAGCACTTTCTACTTGTCAGACACTATGCTAAAGCACTTTATGCATAATAATTAATCTTTACCATACATCTATGAAGTAGAAACAATTATGATTCTCACTTTACAGATGAGAAAATAGCCACTGAGAGATCAAATGATTTACCCAAAGTCATTTAAACATTAAATGATAGGGACTGACTTCAGAGCCCACACTTGTAATTTAGCCATCATGCTACATAGCCTTAGAGGCTTTCAGTATCTAGACTCCCCAACCACATGAACAGAACCAGTTAATAAACTTAAACACTCAGAACAGTACCAAAATTGCCTGGCATAGAGTAAGTGCTCAGTAAATGTGCTTCCATTCATATAGCGGCACCTTAGAGTAATATTGAAAATGTGAGCTCTTGGCTAGACAGCCAGCTCTGCCACCAAAGATGGAATCTTGGCAAACTGCATAATTCCTTGCCACTTACCTTATCTGTGGACTGGAGGTAATCTATAGACTGGAAGGTCATTTACTTCTCAGGGTCATTGTGAGTGTTAAATGAGTTAATATTTGTCAAGCACTTAGGACAGACCCTGGAACTTACTAGATGCTGTATTTGCTAGACTACACATAGGTATACATGCATATGTATGCAATGGGGTGGGCATGGACTTTGTGTCCTTATGGATCTGGATTTCAAGTCCTTGTTCTTTTTTATTGCATGGGTCCCCTTGGATAAATGACCTGCTCTAAGCCTCAGTTTCCTTACCTGTAAAATAGAACCAAAATAGTTACCTATAGAGCTATTAGAGAATGAAATGAGACAAGGTATACATGAAAGCACAGAAGTAAGCACATATTAGATGCTTAATAAATGTTATTTCTTCTCTTTCCCCTGCAGGGTTTTATTTGTAGTTTCAAAGGCATAAGCTGATTTCTGCTCTCAAAGCTTTGCTACTGTCTCACCTACAATGCTCTCTTGTTTCCTGTTCCCCTCATCACCCTCTGCTCTGTCACCTTGGGAATGCTTCTAGCTCCAACATTCTATAATATTCTGAGGACCTTAGAAAATCTTGGAGATGTTTAATTATAGTAATTTAAAATTTCTGAAGGGCCAAAGGGGACTGCAAGTCAGTTGGCATTTTCCTTGGCTTTTCCTGCTGAGGACAGCACAAAATTGTGTGTGTGTGCATTTGTGTGTGCGCATGCGCACATGTGTGTGTGTGTGTGTGTGTCCCTCCCAGATAGGTGTGGGTGCATCTGCTCTGCCCACTCTGGACATTTGACTTCCGATTGCAGTTGTCAGTGGGATATATGTGGAATCCATCCAGTGCCAGTCCTTCCCTTGGTACTGCCTGTAGGAATAATTTTGCTTTGAGCATATATAAATATCTAAAGGGGTTAAGTAAAAAGAACTGCTATTTCTTTGATACTTGCCACAATTTGCCAGCATGCTATACACTCCTTGGTTAGGGACTGTGTCTTCTTATCCTCCTATCACATTTAGCAATTAGATTTCTATATTATTGTCCCTATTTCACATGAGATGATTTACTCATTGGGACTTGTGACTGAGACATCTGATTTAGGTGTAAATTTCCAAAAATTAAATGACCATCAGAATCTCTGGGATGCTTATAAAAATACCTAGGTGCGTCATCATTCCAGACCTATGGCCAGGCAAGCACCTATGCAGATAAGATATAAAACTGCAGACTTATGTTCAAACACCTTGGACAGGTCACAGTCCTCTCTGCCTTGTGGTTTCTTTACCTTCACAGTGTCCTAAGTGCAACTGCCTTCCCAGCTCTCCGTATTATTGTGAAGAAGAAAGGAAACAGGGAGGTAAAACACTGGTCACAAATATTGGGCCCTTGTAGGTCCCTCAGTCATGGTATGACCCCAGCCTGGCACTCAATCTGCTGCATGTTAGAGCTGTTTGTGGCATTGGAGCAGAGAAGTAATAATCAGAATTTTCTAAGAATCTACTCAAACTAAATTCAATGACTCCAGGTAGCATTCTAAATATGAATAACTTACAGAACCATCTTGTTTGGGCACAGTAACACATTTTGGGAAAAATGGCATCTCTGCCTGAATAACTGCATTTCATCTTTTTTGGATCTTGATTAGGCTTAGAGTTTGCATTCTCAGGAATTAGCTCCAAAAGAGATAGGAGTTTCAAGTCCACCACAAACATTTGCTTGACTAGGCTTTCTAGTGCAACTCCTCTGTTCTTCCCTTCCTTCCAGTCTTTGTTTCTTGACTATGGTTCTTCACCCTCTTTTTAAAATATTGGCCATTTGACATCTGAGGCTTTCATATAAAGCTTCTGCAAACCCTTTTTGGAACTAATTTGGAATTAAGAAATGTGTAATAATTTGTGCCTCCCAAAATCAGCTGCCTGGAATGAATTAATAAAGCACACAAAGGAGCGTTTTCTGGATTTATCCAAATGCACTGTGTGGATGCTCCAACTACCCATTCTCACATCAAGTTTATCTCCCAAAGTCTGGGAGTCTTCAGTGACTATCTATAGATCCTAAGTACAACAGCCCTGCTGCTACACATGGCACCTGCCACTTTTCTCCTCACCTGCTTATGCTTACTGGGGTGAGGTCTCCATGGGCTGGCACCAAAAGTGGCATTTTGAGGCATTGCCTCCATGCTGGTGTCACCACTGTTCATACCAAAGCTGTACCTGCCCAGGGTAAAGGACACTGACATCTGCCTGGCTCCAGGCTGCTGCTGCTGCTGCTGCCGCCGCCTGCTGCTTTCTATAACCCAGGGGCATTTGAGTGAAGAGCTATTTTAGTTTTTACTTGCCCTTTTATCCCAAAACCCTCACCTTAGGACTTAGGCACAAGTCCCTGGATGCTAGGCCAGAAGACATCTGAGTGACAGGCATTTTGCTATTTCCAAAATCCCATCAGGACTGCTCCAAACCCCACACCAATCCTGGGCCATTGCAATTGTCCACTACTCTTTCCCTGTAGATTCTTTCTTAGGGGGCTCCTGTCCCTTGGCATATAGACTGATGGTAGGCCCATCCCACAAATCGTCCTGGTGTTCCCAGACTTAAATCTAAATCCTAATGGGGAAGGGATGCTAGCTAGCTTAAGCTGGGACCCCAGATACAATGTAATAAATGAATAATTTTATAAATTAATAAATAAGAGGGGGAAAAAGAACAGAAGGAAAGGAAAAATGGAAGGAAAGAGATAAGTAAAAAGAAAAAAATAGATTTTGGAAAGCAGATCTTAATCCAAGTTCTAAATGCTCCCTCTCTCTCACTTATTCATAGTTGGTGGGAAGGGGAGAGAACAAGGTTGGGGGAGACCCCACTCCTTCAGTACAAATATCAATAGGTAGGTGTGGAAAAAACGTGTAAGTAAATGAGAGGGCTAAAGCTCTCTAAGGCTGAATAAAGCCCTTTGCTCACACCTGGTTCTCAGGAAATTAGAAACCCCTGGGGAAGGCGGCAAACTAGAGCAAACTTTGACCTCTTGTCCATTTATGGCTCTGGTGAGAGAGAGCCTTGATACTTGAGATTTCCCCAGAATATTAAAATACAATGATTTTCTTTTTAGCTCAATTTTATATATGTTGCTTGTAAGCTGTATAACTTCCTGGAATAAGGATTCTAGATATTTAAGCAATGAATTTGAGATGGCAGAGCCTCTTTAACACTAACCTGTAGTTCAGCAAAGCACCACACACCAAAACCTGAAAAGGGTCAGAGGAAGAATATGAATTAATGGCTTTCTTTTTCTCAGTCTTAGTTGTGAGATGAGAAAGACCTGGAAAACAAGTTCATGGTTCCTTAGCTCCTTTGACTTCTGCTTCATGTTTGCGAGATCTATGACTTTCATAAATGCAGCTGGGTCACATATCTGGCAACATGTAGGCCTTTAGCACAGCCCACTCCCTCTATGCAGAGCAATTAGTGCAAGAGCACAAAGTGAATGTGAACACGGAAAGAGAAAATGAGCCTGCCCAGGGCATCTTAACTATGGGCCTCAACCTGGCTGCAGATAAGAGAAAGGTCAGCTGCAGGCCCTACCCTACCTCTCCTCCATCTGCCCTTTACTTATTCTGGCTTTGTATTAGCCCATCTTGCTGTGGCCCCTGCATGCCTCATCCCTCCTCCTTTAGGAATAGATGAGGAGCCACCTGAGAACAGATATAGTGATGTAGTCTTAGGTGGCGTTTGATAGCTCTTTGATGAATGAATAAATAATGAATGAATGAGTGAATGAATGAATGAACAAATTACTGGGTCTAAATTTGCACATACGACATACGTTTTTAAAAATGCATTAAAAAGTAATTTCTCTACCTCTATAGCATGGGAGAGAGAGACCAATGGATTTCACAATATCCTGTTAAACCAGAGAGTTTAAGGATGATGTTCTTTTGTACCTGATTCCAGGGTTAAATTATATAAAATTTTGGCCAGGGTTGGGGGAGGGAGAGGCTTAAAAAGAGAAGAGTTCATCTTGGTAGAGTGGGGGTTGGGATCTACCATCATACTCCAACCCAAACAATTCCCAACCATCAACTCTCAATTCCCAAGGAAGGATTAATGGGTGGATATTGACACCTCACTGATATGGGTTGCCGACTTCTCCCCAGGGTTGTTTACTCTGAACATATCCCTCTTTCTCACTGTTATGTTCTGAATGTTTGTGTCCCCTGTGAATTCTCATGCAGAAATCCTAACTCCCAAGGTTGCATTAGAAGTTGGAGCCTTTGGAATCTGCTTAGGTCAAGGGGGTAGAGACCTCATGAATGAAATTAATGATCTTATAAAAGAGGCCTCACACAGATCTAGAACCACTTCCATCATGTGAGGACACAGTGAGAAGGCACTGGTTGTGAACAAGGAAGAGGGTCCTCACCACAATGCAACTATGCTGGAGTCTTGATCTAAGCCTTCCAGCCTTCAGAACTGTGAGAAATAAATGTCTGTTGTTTATAAGTCACTTAGTCTGTAGTACTTTGTTGGAGTAGCCCAGAGAGACTCAGATAATGACTCTCTTCCCTTTTACCTTCCAACTCAAACTTTGGGTCAGACTGGAAACCTAATACAGCACCCACTTTCTGAATGAATTAAGGCTGCCTGAGTTTCACAATCTATAGGGTTGCTTTGCTAATGTAGCACCTTCGTAAGAATTAGAAACAGGGGTTCCTATGATCCACACAGCTCCACAGATGCATAGTTGAATGAATGGAGAAGTTGCTTTGTGTTAATAAGAAAAATATTCTAAGTAAGTCCTGTATCTGGCAGGAAACAGGTGAACATCAAGCTAGATAATTGAGGAGCTTGTAAGGAAAGCACCATTTACAAATGTGTGGACAAAATTTAGGGAAACCCACAGAGAATGGCACAAAGCACCCTGGTGCCAGCAACAGTAGAAATCACTACTACTCAGTCTTGAGGGGCAAAGGAGAGATCCCTTTACTCAAAACCCAAAAGGAGGAGCGATCCAAGATGGTGGAGTAAGTTAACACTGTACCTTCTTCTCTCCATGAACACATGAAATTTAACACTAAATTATAGAACAATCAACCTTGGAAAACCATCTGAAACTAGCTGAACTGAAATTTTATAAATAAGGATATAAAGAAGAAGCCATGTTGAAACTGGTAAGAGAGGGCAGAGATGCAAAGCAGGCTGAACCCAAACCTCCATCTAGCAGCTGAGAATCAGAAGAGGTATCTCAGCCATGAAGATTCCCCCCGGGAGGAGCAAGTGACCTGAACATCACACCAGGCTTCCCAGCCTGGAGTACTGGTACTGGGAAGAGGAGCCTCATAACATCTGGCTGTGAAAAACAGTGGGGATTCTGACCATTTGGGTGGGACAGAAGGCTGCAGGAAACCCAGATGTCTTCTTAAAGGCAGGCTGATCAGATGTCCTATTTTAAAAAGGACAGAAAACAACAGTACTGTCCCATTTCAAATGGTATGTATGGTCAGCGTAGTCTCACTAGGCTAAATTCAATATTACAGTAGGCTGACCACATGTACCATTTGAAACAGAATAGTACTGTTGTTTTTTTGGCCCAAATTAAAATGGGACATTTGGTCAGTCTACTTAAAGGGCCTGCACAGATTGACTCATAGGCACTTATCCTGAGCTCTGGCAGAGGGACAGTGACTTGAGAGGTGTTAAGAGATACGCAAGGGGCAGACTGAGGTGTATAACTTTGGTGCAAGACCTGAAAGATAGCCACTATTTTCCCTGCATAAGGTCCTCCTCCTCCTGTCAGAAGCCATCTTTCCTATGTTGAGCCCCTCTCCCACGCCCATGAACATATCTGAATCTAAATTGGTCTGGTGAATTCCTATTTCTCCACCCTGGTTACTCACTGAGATCCCTCCACACCCAGCTGTGTACTGCTCCAGGCTCTATTACTGGCTGAATCTTATGGAAGCCATCAGGTGCCAGCAGGCCTGGAAGTTTCCAGGATTTTTGTGGAGCTACCTCTGGCCCATTACTGGCACTAGTGACAACCATCCTTGGCCTCCCCCATGCACCTCTAGGTTTAGCACAGGCAGTGAACAAACACAGATTGCCTTGTAGCCCCTACCATGTTGTCCCCAGGCAGTCACCAACAGTGGGTGACCTGAGCCTGAACCAGAGCCCTTCCCAAGAGACTCCAGAATCAACATACTTGGATATAAGCTTCAGACCATAGCACAGCATGACTCAATTAGCTCCACAAGCAACACACACAAAGGACAGTCTCAACAGGCATCACAGTCTGCTGGGGTGAGTCCCACCCATTGCTGTAAGCCCCCCTCCCCCCACAAACAGCAGCGCATGTGCTGTGGATGTGCCCAAACCTTACAGTCAATCAGGCTGAGGGTCAATCCCACCTGCTGATGTGCCAATAGCAATCAAGTCTCAACTATAGTAGAAGGACACACACAATCCAGAGCAGGTGACAGAAAAACTGTGCCAGAGTGTCACAGGGCACCTACTACATAAGCCTCTCCGTTCAAGACTGAGAGATATGGCAGATCTACTTAATACATAAAAACAAGCACAGAGAGACAGCCAAGATGAGGAAACAAAGAAATACATTCCAAATGAGAGAATATAAGAAATTCCCTTAAAAATAATTAAACAAAATAGAAGTAAACAACGTATTGAATACAGAGTTGAAAACAATGGTTATTAAATGATAAAGAGAAACTTAGATGCATGTGGCCAGCTAGGGTGCATGTTCTGAGGCTGTCAGCACTTTTTTTTTTTTTTTTTTTACTTTTCTTGAATAAATCCTTTTGGTGATGGACTGCTTGTCAATGTTAATATCCAGTTGACACTCTTGGGGGCTCATCCAGGATCCAGAGAAGAACAAATCCCACTGGCACTAGAGGGGATGAACAAACCAGCTGTGGCACCTTTTCATAGAACTGTCTTGGCTCACTGTTTTGCTCTCTGGTTCAGGGGCCTCAGGCGAATTCTCCTAGATTCAAGCTAGCACTTTTGTGCTTGACACTCTATGGGCTTTATTTGGGTATTGTTTAGAGATGTGTGTGTGTGTGTGTGTGTGTGTGTGTGTGTGTGCGTGTGTGTGTGTGTGTGTGTCTGGTATGTGAATTTGGTGTGTTAAAGGCCTTGTTTTAATTGTCTATTTGTTGTGAGTACACAATATGGCATGTTGGCCTGATTTCTTCAGATAGCAGGCTGTCCTTTGAGATTAAGCTGGTTTTTGCCCCAGGTGCCCTTGGTGATAGGGATATTTCTACAAAAATTAGCCAGTTTGGTTTAGTATTAAACTGACATCTCAGAGAGAAAAGCACTGCCCAGCTGAGCCTATACTGATCCCCTTGAGTGTTGGTTGTTTTTCTAGAACTGACTTCTCAACCTATGACCTTATCCTTTGTTACCAGACTGTTCTAGAGTGAAGGAAGCTGAAGAATTGCAAGTTACATGAACTGTAGATTATTTTTGGCCTGGCAATAGTAAAGATGGGATCTTATTTATCTAAGTTTGGGACTACCCCTCCACCAGAGACACTGGCTGAATACACGGTTAAAACCCATGGGAAATCTTTATGTGCACGTGTAACTAAGTTGTCAGATCCACCTAAAAGTAATTTAGAAAATCAATGGCCAACACAGGGAACTTTTGAAATTCCTAAACTTAAATTTTCTTAAAACCAAATTAAAAAATAATAGCACTAAAATTGGTGAAGCTAAGTGGAATGTCTTTCTTGAATGATATATTAAGCATTCAAAAGAAACAATACATCTGAAGTAGCCTTTTTGCAAAATAAAGTCTTAAAATTAACAAAGGCCATTAAAAATTCAAAAGGAGGGGCAAAGGCACCTGAAGCGACATTTTCTTCTACAACAGCATCGACTTGCCCTTCCCCCACTGTTCATTGTCTCCTGATACTTTATCTCAAACTTCTTTCTCCACTGCTCCCTTGCCTTAGGCTTTGCCTTGAGTGCCAAATTCTGCTGACTCCTCCTCTGCCTTTTCTTCCTCTGAATTTATCAGTACTTTTCCATTTAAGATTAAACCCTCTGGGGAGCCTAACAAACTCCAGGTCTCCTATGTCCCCTTAACTAAAGCTGAGTTAAGAGTCATTATAAGGAATTTCTTAAAGTAACCAAGGATTCTCAAAAATTTGCTGATACTACTATTCAAGCTTATCAGCCTGTGTTTTCTGATTTGTATCAGCTAACTAATATGTTGGTTGGCAAAGTCCAGGTTCAAAATTGGGTGAGACTTGCTGGATTGGAACATCCTCAGAGAGACTTAGAAAAACAAACTTCCAATTTTGGGGAAGAAGCTATGGAAGTTGCTTGAAAATGACACCAACCAATTCCTAAGGCTTTTCCAAGGTCTATTAATTGGAACAAAATTCAGAGTTCCTCACAATGACCTGATAAAACCAACCATGACTGTTTTAATAAACTTTAGGTCATCTTTAAGGAAAACTCTGGTCTTCCTATGGATGTTGATACCACATGAATAGCTTTTAATTGTTTGTCAACAGGTTGAACAAGAACCTTTCTCTCCTGTTAAGAGATATAGGATGGGATGGGGAACCATGGCCACCCTCGATTTGGTAAATTTGGCCAATGAGCTTGCTGGTACTCTAGATTAAAGTTACCTAAAAGTAAGATTGCAAGACTTTTATTTCTCAGCCTTGGCAAATGAGAGGCCCTATACAGAAGTGAAGAACTCCAAATCTCTGCCATTATTGCAAGAGGCAAGGACACTGAAAGAGGGACTTCTGCATTTCATATGCTCTCATCTTTCTTGTTGCAGCAGAACAGGTAACTGAGGTAACTGAGGAAGTCAAATGGCACTGGGAGAACTGGAGAACCAGTTTATTATGCTGGCAGGCTCAGAGGAATTACAGTCTCCAAATTCTGAGCCCCAACTAACAGGCTTTTTAGACTCACAGCGTTGGGGTGGGGGCTTGCTGATGCAATAAGCAAGCAGGGTTACAGAAGCTAAATGCACACATTCGGCAACTGGTGGAAAGAATGCAGAAGTGGGAGTTCACAGAATTTACATTAAATAGCTTTGTCCATAACTTTTCATTTCATTCTAACCAGTTCTTTTGGGGTCCTCCTAATTCCCAGTGGTAGGGCTCTGAGGGACTGCACAGGCTTTTCCAGTCCTTTCTCTTAATTAGCTTGGAGAAACTTCTCTCCAAATTGGGAAGAAAACTATTTCTATTCTATTTTTAAAAAAATTACATTTGACATACAATATTATATTGGTCTCAGGCTTATAGCATAATGGTGAGTCACTGATATAACTTACAAAATCCTCATTCCAAACATCTAGTTCCCCTCTAACATCATACGTAGTTATTACAATGTTATTGATTACATACCCTATGCTGTAGTTTACATCCCTGTGACTATAAATTTGTACTTCTTGATTTCTCCCCCTTTTTCACCCACCCCTCCAGCTCTCCTTCTATCAAATCTGGTATCCACATATGGTTATTGCAACGTTATTGATTATATTTCCATGTTATACCCTATATCCCCATGACTATTACTTTGTAACCACTAAGCTAAACTTCCCAATCCCCTCCCCTCATTTCACCTCCTCCCCCAACACTCCTCTCATTTGGCAATAAACTAAATGTTTTCTAAATTTATGAATTTGTTCTTGTTCTGTTGTTTATTTTTTTCCTTTGGACTTCAACTATAAGTGAAGTCAACTTGTGTCTGTCTTCCTCTGTTTGATATTCCACTTGTAACTGTTGATAGATATGTAGCTATTGCCATTTTGTTAATAATAATTTTTGCTTTTTTTTTTCTTCATCTTAGAGAAGTCCCTCTAACATTCTTTGTGGTATTGGTTTGGTGGTGATGAACTCCTATAGCTTTTTCCCATCTTGGAAACTCTTTATTTGTCCTTCAACTTTGAATGCTACCCTTGCTGGACACATTAATCTTGGTTGTAGATCCTTGGTTTTCATCATGTTGAATATTTTCTGCCAGTCCCTTCTGGCCTGCAAAATTTCCATTGAGAAATTTGCTGACAGTTGTGTAGGTGATCCTGTATAAGTTACTATTTGCCTTTTTCTTGCTTCTTTTAATGTTTCTCTTTGTCTTTAACTTTTGCTCTTTTAATTAGGGTGTGTCTCAGTGTAGGCTGCTTTGTATTTATCTTGTGTGGGACTGTCTGTGCTTCCTGGGTTTGTATATTGATTTCCTTCACCAGGTTAGGAAATTTTTCAGTCATTATTTCTTCGAATAAGTTCGCAATCCCTTGCTGTTTCTCTTCCCCTTCTGGTACTCCTATGATGCAAATCTTGTTACACTTGATATTGTTCCAGAGACTCTTATAGCTTCATTTTTTCAGATTCTTTTCTCTTTTTGTTTTTCTGATAGGATGTCTGCTAGCTTTACCTGCAAATCACTGATTTGTACCTCTGCTTCATGTAGTCTGGTGATTCCTTTTATTCCATTCTTCATTTTAGTTATTGTAATCTCTACCTCTGCTGGACCTTTTTTAATGATCCCTATGTCTTTCCTTATGTTTGATGTCATTCTGCTGAAATTATCACTAATTTTTCTGATTATTTCTATAATCATTGTATTGAGCTGTTTCTTTTATAGGTTGCTTAAGTCCATCCTGTTTACTGTGATTTACTGCTGTTTGATTTTATTTTGAGCTGTATTTCTCTGTTTCCTCATTCTGGTAGCCTCTCTGCTTATAAATATTCTGCTTCTTAACCCAATACTCACCGCCACAGTTTCTTTTGGGTTCACTGCTAATACTGGGAGGGCAGAGGTTTGGAGGCGGGGCCAACCAGAGTTTGCACCTTTGTTTTCTGCCTAGAGCTTTGGGACCTCACAGGCAGTGCAGGTTTACACTTTTCTGTTCTCAATTTGTCTCAAGGTCTCTGCCCTGAGCCTTGGAATCAGCTGTCCTGTATGCTAGTCTCTCAGACCAGGCTGGATGTGGGTCAAGAAATACACTCGCAGCCCCCTCTCTCTTCTTCCTTCCCAGGCCACAGGGATGTCTTGCTGTGGTTCCTTACCATGCCTGTCATTCCTCTTCCTCTCAGAACCACATCTTGCACCCCTGGTTTGCACCTCCTGGGGGCCAAAGTGGGGTCTGGTTGTAGTGTCTTATGGTCCTCACCTCTGGGTCTCTGTTTCTCTGTTCTATGGACTGAGTGAGGTCTGGAATGCTCACTGTCACCTTTATTCTCCTTCCTCCCACTGTGGTAGAGTTTTAAGTGGGGACTCAAATGCAGCCTGTGTCTCTGCATTTTCCCATTTTTTTCCTCCTCTGTTTGCACCTCTGCCTACTTGCAGGTACTTTGATGCAACAAGTGGATCTCTTAGCTATGTCTGTGCATTGGGTAGGGAATCCTTAGTTGAGCTATGGATGTTTTATTTGTTGTAATCTCCAGGGGAGTTTTACAGGGGTCCTTCTCATGCCACCATGTGTTGCTCCTTCCAAATCTATTTCTATTCTTATTGACACTGGTGCTACACTCTTGGTGCTCAACCCTACTGTCATAAAATAGCCCCTGCCTCGAAGTAATAAAACATATCAAATAGTGGGGATTTCAAATAAATCTCAAGGGTTTTACATATCTGAACTTATTCCCTTCTGTTTAGGTCTTTTAAGAAGTAAACACTGTTTTCTTAGTTCTTTTATCCCTACCTATTTATTAGGTAGAGACTTCTTAGGGAAGTATCACTCTGAGATATTCTTTTCTTAAAAAGGAGAGATAATGTTAGAGCTTGATGGTAACTGTCAGAATGACCAGTTATGTGAATTACATTGCTTTTTAGAATTCTTTATCTGTGCAATTTTTGATGGTACAGTAGCTGAATCTGAGAGCATTGGACAATTGTCCCTATTGGATCAACAGCCATCTTTTTTTGTGGGCAAAATCTTCAACTAATATTGGAAGAATGCACCTCTTAGTAAGATTCAAATTGTTCTTTCAAAGCCTGTGCCCAGAATTAATCAATATCCTATAAGTAAAGAGGTTTTTCAAAATATAAAGCCCATAATAGAAGATTACGTAACTCAAGGCCTTATTATTCCTTATATAATACTAGCCCTTGTAATACTCCTATTTTACCTGTGAGAAAGCCAAAGGAACAAGGGTAGAGGTTTGTCCAGGACCTCTGAGCGGTAAATCACATGATGATTCCTCAACACCCTGTAGTTCCTAATCTTCATATATTGCTAATATCCATTCCAATTGGAAGTAAATTCTTTACAATAATTGAATATGTAGTGTCTTCTTTAGCTTTCCAGTTGATAAAGGTAGATAATACCTCTTTGCCTTCACTTGGGAAGGAGAGCAGGTTACCTGGACAGCAATGCCTCAGGGTTTTACTGAAAGCCCTTCTTATTTCTCACAGAGCCCAAAGACTGATTTGGATGATGTAATTTTTCTTCAATGCTCCACCTTGTTGCAATATGTAGATAATTTACTTGATTGCTCTTGTTCTCATTTCCTCACAGGAAGATAGCATCCACCTGTTGAAACTTTTGGCCTTAAAAGGACATAAGGCTTCTAAAGAAAAATTGCAATTTGTCTGAACTCAGATCCAGTATTTGGGACTTCTGATATTAGAACAAGGACTACACCTGGATCCAAATAGGATTTATGGTGTCCTAAGTTTTCCAAGGCCTCAAACTAAATGTCAATTGTGACATTTTCTTGGACTAACTGACTATTGCTGGAATCACAAATCTCTTTTTTTATGGCAAAATCTCCATGTCTCACTAAAGGATGACAGCCCTGACCCAATCTTATGGAAATAACAGGATGCAATAGCCATTTAAGCCTTGAAGGAAAGTTTAATAAACTCACCTTCTCTCGGGCATCCCAACTCTCAGATTTTGTTCTTTCTTTTTGTACATTAAAAATTAAAGGAATCCCCTTGAAGTACTCTCTCAAAAACATGGAAATCAATATAAACCTCCAGGCTACTATTGCCAACAACTGGACCCTGTGGCTCAGGAATGTCCCCCTAAGAGCCATTGCTGTGACTGCCCTCTTGGTTAAGGCCCCAGAGAAAATTGTTGTGGAATCTCCTCTAACCATTTTTGTTCCACATGAGGTAGAATCTCTCCTGGATTCTCATCACACTCAATGTCTTTCAGCTAGTCACCTTACTTTTTATGAAATCTGTTGGTTGACTGCTTTGCATATAATCCTGTTACATTGTAATAACCTTAATCCAGCTACTTTTCTCCCTTCTGAGACTGAGGAAGCACTTCATGACTGCTTGACACTGACAGATCATCTCCTAACTCCTTGTGATGATTTGTAGAAGACTCCTGTAGGTAAAGTTGATTTCTCATGGTTCACAGATGGTTCATACTTAAAAAAACAAAAATGGTAAGTATTGTGGGTTATGCTACTGTAGCTCCTTTTAAAGTAATCAATGTAGCATCTTTGCCTCTGGCTACTTCAGCATAGCAGGCTGAATTATATGACCCCATCCAACCTTGCATTTTAGCAAAAAGTAAAGCTGTCAACATTTATACTGATAGTGGATATGCTTTTGGAATAGTTCATAATTTTGAAATATTAGGGAAACAACATGGTTTCCTTACCTTCAATGGAGATAAAATATAAATGGTTCATATGTTCAGGAATTATTGGGCACTATATTTTTACCTGATGCTTTAGTTGTTATTAAAATTCCAGAACATTCTAACCTTGATTCCCTGGAAGTTAAAGGAAATCACCTTGATTACATTTCTGCTGCAAATGCTGATTTGAAAGGCATTAGCAGTAGTCAAACCTCTATCATGGTTCAAAGAGATGCTTTCATAATTGGTAACTTAGAAAAACTGGTCAGAGAAGCCCAACAATTGGTTTTAAAGGAAGAAAGGCTAGATTGGAAATCTAACTATTGCTGATTTGATAAGGAAAAAAACAAAACAAAACAAAAAACAAGTAACAACCCAGGTCTATCAAAACCCCTAAAAATTTCACTCCTAACTATTGTACATGCATTAAACCATTGGTTTATTGACAAAATGGTAGCACTCATGAACCAATGTTGGTGGGAAGATATTATTAATAAAAAGGTTACAAAAAGAGCCATCTTACGTGTCCAAACCTGTCCAAAATACAACCCAGGTAAGCCTGTATGCACTGTCCCTGGACATTTTAAGCTGCCAAATGGACAATTTGAGGTCTGGCAAATAGATTTTATTCAGCTTCCCCCTTCTCATGGATACAAATATGTTTTCGTCCTGATATGTATGTTTGCTCAATGAACTGAAGCTTTCCCTTTTAAACAAACTGTCTCCACAGTGGCTAAAGAGAGAATTATTTCTACTTGAAGAACTCTTTTTGAACTTCACAGTGATTGAGGAAGCCACTGTAGTGGTCAGGTAATAAAACAAGTCTGTGCTATCTGTTCTATAGCATTTTCACTGTGCACACCATCTTTAAGATTAGTTGAATGTACTAATAGTATTATTAAAACTCAATTAGCAAAATTTGTAGAAACTCTTCAAATATGTTGGCCAAAAGTATTGCTGTTAGTTCTTTTAAATCTCAGATCCACCCTTTTTGGGACTCATACATTTTCACACTTGGAGATAATTATAGGACACCCTATGCATTTGACTTCTGCTCCTTTTGCTTCCAAGTTTGTGAAAGGAGATATAGTTCCATATTATAAAGACTTAATTGCTTCTATTGAGAATAATCATCCTTTGGTAGAACGATCTTTTCACAGTCCACTCCAGAGAAGTGAAAAAGTAAAAATTCATGCTCTACAACATGAAGATTTTGTTTACTGGCAAAGACATTTCAATAAGAATTCCCTCCAGCTTCACTCTCTCCAGGTGCTGTTGATGAATCTCTGTGCCACCAAAATGCAGAGAGTAGACTCTTGGATATATCTAAAGAAGGCACCCAACCCTGATTGGAACTGCACATGGTCTGGTGACCTAAAACTAAACTTGTCAAAAAGGTAAAACAGGTGACCTCTAGAGGAAGACATATTGCCAAAATGACTAAATCAGACCTATACAACTCTTTTTCTTACTATTAACTCATTTATTTTTTTCTCCTTTCCTTAGGAGAAATGTGTCATTGCTCATCTTTCCTAAGTTATTATGAAAGGGGGAATCTCTTTCTGGTATTTTTATGGTTGTTGGATCTATCATTAAGAACTTTGATATATCTAAGCTAATGGTGGTCTTTGTTTCACTGTTTATAAATTTGAGCTCCTGGTTTAAATCTATCATGTAGACTAGGTTTTTATGTTACTATAATTCTGTTTTTAAATTCTTATTGTTAGTAAGCTCTGCAATTGCTACTTCTTAACTCTGGACATGAGCTATTTCTGATCTGTGCACTTTCCTTCGGTCTTTCCTGATATCAAGGGACAAAAAGCTGAAGATGGAAGATCTGACTGTTCATCAACAATGCTTTTAAAGAATAATTTCAAATGAAATGGGGGAATGATAAAGAGGAACTGGGACTTTAAGAAATCTGATCAGGTTAAGAGGTCTGTGGTGGAGCTGGGCTCCTGGAACTCTTTGGTCCTAACTTTCTGTTTGTAGAACTCTATGATATATCCTCCATGTTGGAACAGGCCCCAGAACATGCACATGACCAGCCAGGATGCATGTTCTCAGATTGTTGGCATCTTTACTTTTTTCCACTTTTCCTGAATAAGTCTTTTTGATGATGGACTACCTGTCGATATTATTGCCCAATTGACATAGGGTGCTTAAGGAACTTAGTGAGACCTTCAAAAAAGAGACAGGAAGCATAAAGAATGACATAGAAACCATAAAAAAGAATGAGTCAGAAGTGAAGAATACAAAAATTGAAATGAAGAATGCACTAGAAGGAATCACCAGCTGACTAGATAAAGCAGAGGATTGAATCAGCAAGTTGGAAGACAAGGTAGCTGAACAAACCTAATCAGAACAGCAAAAGAAAAAAGAATTTTAAAAAATGAAGAAAATTTAAGAGTCCTCTGGGACAACATCAAGTGTAACAATATTCACATCATAAGAGTACCAGAGGAGAGGAGAGGGAGTAAGGGATCGATAACCTATTTGAAGACATAATAACTGAAAACTTTCCTAAACTGGGGAAGCAAATAGACATACAAGTCAAGGAAGCACAGAGGGTCTCTAACAAGATGAACCCAAACAAGCCCACACCAAGACACATTATAATGAAAGTGGAAAAAGTTATGAACAAAGAGAGAATCCTAAAAGTAGCAAGAGAAAGGCAACTAGTAACTTATAAGGGAGCTTCCATTAGACTGTCAGCTGATTTTTCAGCAGAAATTTTGCAGGCCAGAAGGCATTCACACAATATATTCAACATGATGAAAAGCAAGGACCTACAACCAAGATTACTCTACTCAGCAAGGCTATCATTTAAAATCAAAGGACATATAAAGAGTTTCTTAGACAAGAAAAAGCTAAAGGACTTCATCACCACCAAACCAGTATTACAAGGAATGTTAGAGGGACTTCATTAAAATGAAAAAAAAAGCAAAATTATGAATAAAAAATGGCAATAGCTACATATGTATCAATAATTACTTTCAGTGTAAATGAATTTAATGCTTTGATCAAAAGACATAGGAGGGATGAATGGAAGAGAAAACAAAACCCTTACAAATGCTGCCTACAAGAGACTCACTTCAGATTGAAAGATACACAGAGACTAAAAGTAAAGGGATGGAAGAAGTGATTTCATGAAAATGGAAACAAACAAACAAAAAACCAAAAATATCTGGGGCAGTAATATATGGTCTGGCAGAAGAAATGCCCTTTTAAAAGTAGTGTATAAATAGACATGTTGTCTTAATAACTTTAGTAACCTTTGTGTTCCAGGTTTTATGAACATGTGTTCATAAAAAAGGGGTGTTATTTGTGCCAGACCCTGTGCTTATACCAGACAAAATAGACTTTAAAACAAAGGTTGTAAGAAGTATCAAAGAAGGACCCAGTAATCCCACTTCTGGGAATTTATCTGAAGAAACATAAAATGCTACTTTGAGAGGATGTGTGCATTCATATGTTCTTTGCAGCATCACTTACAACAGCCAAGATGTGGAGGCAACCTGGGTGTCCACTGATGGAAAAATGGATATAGAGAAGGTGGTACATACAATGGAACATTGCTTGGCTATAGAAGGGAATGGGTTCTTGCCATCTACAGTAGCATGGACGGACTTGGAGGGTATTGTGGTGAGTGGAATATATCAGACAGAGAAATACAGATGCAATGAGATTTTGCTTACATGTAGGCTGATCAGACATATCATTGTACTGTCCTCTTTCAAATGGTATATATGGTCAGCCTATTGACACCTTAAATTTAGCCTAATGAGACTAGGTTGACCATATGTACCATTTGAAATTTGATAGTACTGTGGTTTTCTGTCCAGTTTCAAATGGTACATCTGGTCAGCCTATTTATATGTAGAATTTAAAGAAGAAAATAAGATGAGAAGGGGGTGGAAGGGCAATAGGGGATCAAGAAGTAAAAATTGGGTGTTGCAAAGTCGTTATAGGGATGTTGGGTACAGCATAAGAAATATAGTCATTAATAATGTAATAACTAGGTATGGTGTCAAATGGGTACTAATTTGTGGGATGATAGATGGGAAGGGATTGGGGGTAAAAATGAAAAAGGTGAAGGAATTAAGAAGTACAAATTGATAGTTACAAAGGAGTCAGGGAGATGTAAATTAAAGCACAGGGAATATATGCTGTATACCTGAAAGTAACATAAAACAGTATGAAATGTCAACTGTAACTGATAAATTAAAAAGGGGCAGAAGAGATGAAGGGGAATAAGAGGTGCAAATTTCCGGGTATAAAAGAAATTAGTCACAGGGATGTAATGCACAGCATAGGGAGCACGGTCAGTAATATTGTGACAGCACAGTACAGCATCAGATTGTTGCTGGGCTTGTCATAGTGAGCACCTCTTGTGGTTTATAAATGGTGCATAACTATGGTGTGCGCTGGAACTAATATAATATTGTATGTTAGCTCTATTTGTAATAAAAATTTACAAAACCCCCCCAAAAGGAACTGTAGCTATGGGAGATATGGCTATTAGTAAAGACAGAAAGAAACAATGGATGGCCAACTTGTAGGATGGGGGAGCGAAGAAAAACAAAATCTCTTCTCTTTGATTTTCTGTCAGCACCTCCCACTGGTTGAATCCAGGTAGAAGTTGAGAGAGAGAGATGTAGTCCATCTAGGCCAGCCACCCAGGACACAGAGGAAGGTGCAGGGTGGGGGGTGGATCTGGAGATGGAAAATATGCAGCAGGAGGCACCCTTCCTCCAGGCCTCTGCAGCCTGCTTAGACACACTTAAGGAGCAAGCGTGGACTGCATTTCAGCCCCACTGACTCTCCTTGGCCAGATGCCCTTCTGCAGGACATGACCTGCAAAACCATATGTGGGAGTTCTGAGAGTTTGAGGACTATACCCCTTTACTCGTGCAAAAATACTACAAAAGAATCCTGTATCCCAAAAGTAAATAGAGAAAAATAAAACATTCCACGCAGATGTCTCCTCCTACCATGCTTCTACTCTTCCAATTCTGTTCTACCTTTCTTCATGAATTGCTTAATTTTCTTCACCAAATGTCACCACTGTCCAGCTGAAGTGGGAACCTGGGATTCACTTTGACTGTCTCCTATTTTGTCTTCCACATCCAAACAAATGATCATCAGCATGCTGGTTCCCTTTAGGAAATCCATCACATCCTCTCTATCCCCACTATGTTGCCACAGGTCATTATCACCTCTTCCCAGACTGACTACCACAATCATTTCCAAACTGAGCTCCCTCGTTCCATGTATATCAACTTTGTCTTCTGCTCTGTCACACCATGGCCAGAGGCATCCTTCTAAAGAGCATTGATGGGCTCTCATTATTCGCTGCTTAAAATCCTTCTCTGGTTTGCCTTTTCCCTATGTCAAATTTAAGTGCATTAGTCTGACATAGAAGGCTCCTAATGCTTCTGCCCCTACTAGGTCCTGCAGCTACAACCTCATCTCTCACCACATTCTGGAATGTTCCTCTTACACCTGAACACTCACCCTCTTGCAATTCCTCCAAAGCCCCATGCTCCCTCCCACCTCTAGGCCTTTGCCCAGGCTCTCCTCTCTGTTTGACATCCCCTCTCTCCTTCACACCATCCAACTAATGTCAATTTCTGTATCAAGCATTATGTGAAGTATCTCTTTTTTTTGGAAAAATTGCCTGGGCCTTTCCTCTCTTTCCCTGCAAGCTAACTTAGGTGCTTTTAATTTGTACCTATTCTCTACACTCTATTAACACCTTTGTGCACCTCTCTTGATAACATTTATGACACTTGCTCTGACTATTAATTTTCTTATTTTTCACCCTTATCACCCCCTACAGCCCCACTGCCTGTCACAGTGCTGGCTCTGCCTATAGATTGTGCAAGTGCTAAATGAAATGAAGTTTAAATGAAATGAAAACTTCCCAGGTTGGCACTGCCTGACTACAATTCAGTTAAACCATTATCATGTGTGACTATTGATTATGTCAACATGATATGCTTGTTTTATTGTTTATGAATAGGTGTAATTTGCCTGGCTCTGATATCCTATGCTTTTAAGACAGAGAGAACCCTATCTTCTAGTTCCAAATGATTTCTCACCCAGAGTCTATTTGAGTATTTTGTTAGAAACTGGAAAAAGCCAAAGGAAATTAAGCTCATTAATGGGGTCACATTTCATAGGCAAAGAAACATTTTCCCAGCTCTCTTCTTTCAAGGGCATGGCCCCAATGAATTATTCAAGTAAGGAATTTTAAAAATATCTCTTCTGCCACCATTTACTCCATTCAAATCTAATTGAATGTGGAAGGAACCAGGCCTGAATGAAATATATTTGGTAGAGCTTGTGTACAGAGCCTGGAATACCTCTGCATTTGCTCCCCCACACCCCTTACTTACTTACTCACCCAACTCATATTTGCATTTTGTTTGTCTGCCAGGTGCTTTCCTAGGAGTATAACCTGTAATGGTCACAGTGGTGATGTTTGCATAGTGTCAGCAGTTCACAGAATTCTTCCACATAAAGCACCTCATTGAACTCTCACACACCTAAGAGGTAGGCATTATCATTATTGCATCTGTTTTATAGATGAGGGGATCAGATGCCTCAAGTTTAAACTCTTATTCCACCTCTTACTCCAGGCACTGACTCATCAACCAGTTCTCTGCAGGGATTGCTCAGCTTCATTCAGGTGCAACTGGAAATCCATCACCTCCTCTCTCTCCCCACTATGTTGCCACAGGTTATTATCACCTCTTCCCAGACTGACTACTACAATCATTTCCAAACTGAGCTCAGGTGCAACATCTGGCCTTGGGCCTGCACACCTGCTTCTTGCCGTAGCGTATCTCTGACACCTCAGATAGAGGCCTTGCTGTATCTACTGGAAGCTCATATATTGTAAAACTTAGGAATGAAGAGAGGTCTGTGCTAATGTGGGCTTTCTTAATAAGTGGGAAATGGGCCAACAGATAAGTGCTCCCCTCAGTCATTTGAGACCTATGTCACAGGGTTCCTCCCAAGACCCATAGGTCCATTGCCTGTAGTGATGGCCAACTCAGTAATACATCCTTGTGTTGGCTCTTCCTTCTCCATGACACTTTCCATTCTTCACTTCTACTCCTTAGTGTCTTTTCCCAAATAAAGTACCTATACACAAGCCTTTATACCTCTAGCTCTGCCTCCAGAAAATTCAAACTAAAATCATGAGACCTGATGACTCACCAAGTATTCAGAGTTTACACTGAAAACTGGAAATCATAATCAGGTCTTCTGACTCCAAATTTTATGTGCTTTCCTCTGTATCCTCCTTGCTTTGAGAGAACTAGTTATCTAAGTGGTGAGAGACTTGGATATGAAACAATTAACTAGAAAAGAGAGGTATCAAGTCAAAAGCAGAAGCAAATGACTTTAGAGCAAAGACAAAGGTGACTGACTGAATGTGGGTGGGTGTGTGGGCTGATGAGGAAATGCGTCACAGGGTATATAACAGGAAGGCCCCTCCTAACCACACTCTCCACAGTCAGTTCATTCTGGTATTTTCTCTCCTAACATAGTCATTTTTTTCTTAGCACTTATTATAATGTGTAAGTAAATACTTATTTCTATTTGTTTATTGTCTCTTTCTCTTGAGACAGATGTCTGTTTTATTCACCATAATATTCCTAGTACCTAGCACAATACCCAGGACATAACTGACAATCAATAAATTGGCAAATCAAAAAATCAATTATAATTGGCAAACAAATCAATGAATTTGTTTCTGAATGAACAAATGAGTGAACAAATGAATGATATTACAGGCAAAGTGAATAGCGTTAACAAAGGCAGGGAAAAGTATGAGAATTTGACCTGTTCGGAGGGCATTTATAGTTGGTTATATAGAATGTATTTGTTAGGAAGAGTGGGGAAACAGCATGGCTGGGGAAAATATTTCTTATGGTAATATTGAGGTCGTATAAGTATTCTGTCCACCTTCTTTGTATTGGAGGATAATGCCTCTGCCTGATAACTATGCAACTTGGGTACTTAAGTGTCTGCTATTGCTTGCAGTAAGTTTGCTTTCTTCTCTGTTAGGCAGTTGGGATCGGTGTTGGCAGGGTCTGACCTTGTTTTCAGGTGTGGGCCCTTCCATTCCAGGTATGCCTTGGATTATCTGTTACTGTTGACACCTATTGTATTTGTATGGTTGGGTATTGGCAGGTCTTATTCTAAGTCTCACCCACGGGCTGTATTATTTCTGCCTACCTCAGAGTATCTGTTTAGGAGTCTTGCTGCCCTTCATTCTCCTTGCCCTTCTTATCTGAACTCTTATAGAATTTAATACCAGCCTGCAGATCCTTAATAATAATAATAAGGTGGTATAGGATTTCTTTTTATTCATTTATTCAAACATCATATTAATAGCATACTGTAGATAGACTATGTTAGTTAGGCTCACATTTCTCATGATTCTGTGCATCTGCACTGTTCAGATGCCCCAGTCACCATCTGATGATTCAGAGATCCATTAGGTATTCTCTCAGTCCTCGTTTGCTATGCTGGGCTCACCAAGCTCATTTTCTTTCCTCTGGATCATGTATGCTTAAGGATTATGTATGCTTCAATATCTTGAAGAACAAAATTCAAGATATTCTAGCTATTCAGCAATCCTCAGTTTCTCTTCTCATTTTCAAAGGCCCAGTTAGAAGTAGACAGCCACCTGTTTGTTTTTGGCTCCTTGAGAGCTACATTTACACCCTTGGCGTACTGACATTTTAGGAACTAATAAAACTCACCTTTATCACTGTTATTTTTAGTGTCTCTGCATTTATATTTAGAAGAGAAGTCCTGACAGGTCTCCAGGAACACCATTCCTACAATTTTTGCTGGAGCATGAGAAGGTCACAGGGAAGGAAAATAAGTCATGTGTGTAACTTTCCATTTATTTCCTGGAACCTGTGACAGGCACATGCACCAAAAGAGCTGAGGAAAGAATGGGAGTCAGGGGTTACCTTTAGTTGCTCAGATATGGCCATTCACCAAGGCTCCTAGTCATCTTATGTCTGCTGCTTCATTTGGAGGATTCCTAAGAGAAAAGGCAAGGTAAAATCATGAGGAGCAAGAGAGGTGCTCCCTAAAAACTCCCCTCCCAAAACTTACTATATTTTTACTTATTTTCTTTTCAGTTCCTACAGAATATCCTTGTTGTCTGTCCCCAGAGGGTTAAAGCCAAGCCCGCTGTAAAGAACTACAGCCAGGCCCACTTTAAAGGGTTAAAGCCAGGCCGCTGCCCAGGCTTGACCTTGTCATATCAGTCCCTGTCTGGGGTTGAGGAATTCCTGGGGCTGACATTTACTGTGCATGTACCACCTTAGGTAACCATGAAAACCCAAACAACTGCTACTGGGCAGATGCAGCAAGATGCCACTTTTGTTTGACTATATGTATATGTAGTCCCAGGTGCACAATAAAGTAGCTTGCTTGCTGGCTTGTTTATGGTCCCCCTATGTCGGCTTTGTGTGTTTTTTTTCAACTAGGTGTACCACCGCCGAAACCTGTTCTGCCTGGAATCCTTGGCAATGACACCTGTGCATTATTTTTAATTTCTAAAATAATTATTATATTCATGAAGTATAAAATTCAAAAGAAAGACTTGTAACATACATCATGAACAAAGTGTTAATATTTCTAATATTAAAAAACCTCTTAGACATTGAGGGAAAAAAGGACCAAAAACTTGATAGAAAAATGAGCAGAAGACATGAACAATGATAGGGACATGTGACTAGAACACACTGGCCAAATTCAAAGGGCTCTTCCTAAATGTCATTAAATTATAACATGCAGAATAAAATAAATATTCTCGAGTCCATACTGACATAAATAAGAAAATAATTAAAGTGGGGGAGGGAAAGCACTCCCCCACAGCAGAAATCCAGTTTCTAATTGTGGAAGGAATTGTGAAAATAGAATTACTAATTGGTAAACACCATTAATAATTGTAGACACGAATCACCAAAAGATGCTGAAGTTATGTTGAGAAAAAATATTTGCATATCTTCAAAGTACATCCCCACAAAATAAGGAAAAATAACACCTCTGTAGGGGAGACATCTGACTTAACTATGAGACCAAAGTTAAAGTCACTAGTCACGAGACATTGACATCACATGCGCCTGATTTGATGAACTGAGAACACTACATTCCTTCTGTGATATTCTTGCCAAAACTGCAGTACCAGAATTTCATCAGGAGGAAAGGTGATGAAATTGAATACACCTTACACAATAACTAGACAGTATTGGTCAAGGTTCATGGAAGACAAAACCAAACCAAACCAAACCAAACCAAACCAAACCAAACCAAACAAAGCAAAAAACAAACCTGAGGAACTGTTCTAGATTGAAGGCAGCGTGGAAACCTGATCCTGGAACAGAAAAAAAAACATTAGTAGAAAACTTAGTGAAATCTAAAGTATTATATTATATTATTATATTGGGATTAATTTCCTATATGCTGTTTTTCTAAAATGTTAACATTTGAAAAGTAAGATATGAGAATTCTTTGATATGTTTTGCAACTTTTTTCTGTCTGGAAAATTTTCAAAATGAAAACTTAAAAAATAGAAAGAAATAAATAGAATTTAAAAGGAAGAAAAGACATATAATATTCATATCAACCTATTCTCTAGCAATCAATTTCTTCCCAACAGATAGCTATGATTAACAACTGTTCTATATCCTTTCATAAATTTTGTATACAAATAAGTACATGTATATTCACCATATGTGTTTATGCATGTATGTACTAGAGATCCTTCCATGCATGTCATTCTTTTCACAATTGCATATTACATGGATATTATATATTATAAACATTAATTTAATTATTAATGGTCATTTATGATGTTTCTAATATTTAGGTATTAGAAACAGTGCAATTATGCTTCATTTCCTATTATTACTAGTACTAGTAGTATAAAAGTCTAGAAGGGGATTTCTGGTTCTAAGGATATAAAGATTTTTATTTTAACTGGCATGGCTGAATTGGCTTCACAGGTATTTCGGCAACTTATAATCTAATAATCAGTGTAGTAGACTGCTTTTTTAAAAAAAATATTTTCAGGTGTACAAAACAACATAGTGATTAGACATTTATATACTCCACAAAGTGATAGTCCCAATAAGTCTATTACCCATCTGACACTGTATATAGTTATTACAATATTACTATGTTCCTATGCTGTACTTTAAATCCCCATGGAGATATCACATTGCCTGATATCAAGCTGTACTATGAGGCCATAGTAATCAAATCAGCATGGTAATTGGCATAAAAACAGACACATAGATCAATAGAACAGAATAGAGAACCCAGAAATAAACCCATATCTATATGGTCATTTAATCTCTGACAAAGAAAGCAAGAATATACATTGGGTTAAAGGCAGTCTATTCAATAAATGGTCTGGAAAAACAAACAAAATAATGAAACTGGACCACCTTCTTATGCCATATACAAGAATAAATTCAAAATGGATATACAAGGGCTTTCCAGAAAAAATCCAGCCATAAATGCCTTTATTTTTCATATTAAATGGCTGGATACTTTCCAGACAGCCCTCATAGTTTTATAGTTGATGTTCAATATTATTTTATATTAACTTCAGGTGTACAGCATAGTGGTTAGACATTTATATAATTTATGAAGTGATCCCTCTGATACATCTAGTACTCACCTGACAGTACATAATTTTATAATTGACTATATTCCCCATACTGTACTTTACATTCCCATATTTTGTAAGTACAAACTTGTATTTCCTAATCCCTCCACCTTTCTCACCCAGCCCCACATACCTCCCTCCTATCTAGTACCAACAGTTTGTTCCCTGTATCTCTAGATTTGTTTTGTTTGTTTACTTATTTTGTTGGTTATATTCCACATATAAGTGAGATCGTATGGTATTTGTCTTTCTCAGTATGACTTATTTCACTTAGCATAATACCCTCTAGGTCCATCCATGTTGTCACAAATGGTAATATTTCACTCTTTTTTATGGCACAGTAACATTTCATTGTATATGTGTATGAGGTATGACAATTAAGTTCGCACACTTGCGACCATGTGCTTAATTTGGCAGCACTGTACAAACAACTTGGTAAGGTTTCATTACCTTGGTATATCTGTGTCTCACAGCTGTGTTCATGTCAACTTGTGGTGGTGTCTTGTGGAGTGGTGTTCATTATTGTTGTGTGTTTTTGTGTGCCATCAGGAAAATGTTGGAGTTTAAATTAGAGCAATGAACAAACATTAAATTTCTTGTTAAACTTGACAAGAGCGGAAGTGAAATCAGGGACACATTAGTACAAAGTTTTGGGGAGAATGTCATGAAGACTACAACAGTGTAGAAATGAATTAAACATTTTTCTGAGGAAGAAGAAAGCATCACTGATGAAGAGAGCTAAGGGCAGCCAGTAATGAGCAGAATTGATGAAAACATTGCAAAAACTCATCGAATTGTGTGTCACAACTGTCAGCTGACGTGAGAAGCATAGCAGACCAAGTAAACATCAATAGAGAAATAGGAAAATCTTAACTGGAAATCTTGGTATGAGAAAGGTGTGTGCAAAAATGGTCCTAAAGGAGCTCACTGATGAACAAAAGGAAAAAAGGCTTGAAGTTTGCCAAGACTTTTTCGAGAGGCACATGATGTTTTGGACCCTATTAGCACTGGTGATGAAACATGGGTGTACCAATATGACCCTGAACCAAAGCGTCAAAGTGCAAAATGGAAGTCAGCCAATTCTCTAGTTCCATCCGTCCAAATCAAGAGTCAAAATGATGTTGCTAATCTTTTCTGATATCAGAGGGATTTTTCATTCTGAATTTGCACCAACTGGACAAAATGGATAAACAGTCAACCAAGTTTACTATAAAAAACTGCTGAAAAGGCTGTGTGAAAAAGTTAGATGAGAATGACCTGAACTTTTTGCCAACAACTCATGACTCTTGCATCACAGCAATGCACCATCTTAAACAGCACTGTCTGTGAGGGAGTTTTTAGTCAATAAACAAATAATTGTATTGCAACAACCTCCCTACTCACCTGATCTGGCCCCCAGTGACTTTTTTCTTTACCTGAAGATAAAAGAAATATTGAAAGGAAGACATTTTAATGACATTCAGAACATTGAGTCTAATATGATAACAGCTCTGATGGCCATTCAGCAGAAGAGTTCCAAAATTGCTTTGAAGGGTAGACTAGGTGCTGGTGTCAGTGCATAGCTTCCCAAGGGGAGTACTTTGAAGGTGGTTGTAGTGATATTCAGCAATGAGGTATGCAGCACTTTTTCTAGAATGAGTTCACAAACTTAATTGTCAGACCTTTGTATGTACCACTTCTTTTTTATTTGATTGTCTATTGATGGGCATTTCAGTTGTTTTCATATCTTGGCTATTGCCAATAGCACTGCAGTGAATATAGGGGTGCATATATATTTTTGAATTAGTGTTTTGGATTTATTTGGATAAACACCCAGGCGTGGAATTGCTGGGTCATAAGGTAGATCTATTTTTAATTTTTTGAGAAACCTCCATACTGTTTTCCATAGTGGCTGCACCAAGAATGCATGGGTATTTCCTTTCCTCTACAACCTCGCCAACACTTGTTGTTTGTTGATTTATTGATGTTGGCCATTTTGACAGGTGAGAGGTGATATTTCATTATGATATTTATTTGCATGTCTCTGATGATTAGGGACATTGAAAAATATGTCCATTCGCATTCTGTATGTCCTCTTTGGAGAAATATCTATTCATTTTTTAAATTGAATTGTTTGTTTTTTTAGTGTTGAGTTTTGTGAGTTTCTTTTAAAAATAAAATTTGAATATTAATCCCTTATTAGATGTATCATTGGCATATGTCCTTATGCTTGATTTTTGTCTCAGAGGTCCTTTAAACTGTTCTCACTGTTTTGAATTCTCTTTTATTTTTGCTGTTCTGATTGGGTGTTTTCTGTAATCAAAATTAGCAATTTGATTCTCTGCTTCATCTAATCTGTTGTTGATTCCTTCTCGTGTATTCTTCATTTCAGTTGTTGTATTTTATATTTCTGACTGGTTCTTTATTATGGTTTCTGTGTCCTTCTTTATGCTTACTATCTCTTTGTTGAAGTTCTCACTAAATTCCTTAAGCATTTTTTAAAAATCCTTCTTTTTATATTAAATTCATTGGAGTGACATTGGTTAGTAAAATTTTATAGGTTTCAGGTGTACAATTCTATAATACATTATCTATGTGTTGCATTGTGTGCTCACCAACCAGAGTCAGTTCTTCCATCACTATCTGATGCTTTCTCCCTCTTCCACCCCCCCACCCCATCCTTACCCTTTGATAACCATTAAACCCGTGTCTGTGTTCATGAGTTTTTGTTTCTTTGTTTGTTTGTCTTGTTCCTTTGCTGCTTTCAGTTTCACATTCTACATACGAGTGAACTCATATGGTTCTTAATTTTTTTCTTTCTGACTTATTTTACTCAGCATGAAGATCTCAAGATCCATCCATGCTGTTGCAAATAGTATTTTATCTCTTCTTATGGCTGAGTAATATTGCATTGTGTATATGTACTACAGCTTCTTTACCCCATCATCCATAGAAGGGCACTTTGGTTGTTTCCATGTCTTGGCCATCATAAACAATGCTGCAATGAACATTGGGGTACATGTATCATTTTGGACAACAGTTTTCACATTTTTTTGGTACCCAGAAGAGGGATTACTGGGTCATACGTTAACTCTATTTTTAATTTTTGAGGATCATCCATATTTTTTTCATACTGTCTGTACCAATTTACATTCCCACAAGCAGTGTATAAGGGTTCCTTTTTTCCTACTGCCTCTCCAACACTTGTTATATTTGTCTTGTTATGGTAGCCATTTTAACAGGTGTGAGGTGATAGCTCATTGTGGTTTTGATTTGTGCTTCCCTAATAGCTAGTGAAATTGAACATTTTTTTCATATGTCTGTTGGTCATTTCTATGTCTACTTGAGAGAAGTGTCTGTTCAAGTTCTCTACCCATTTTTAATAGAATTGTCTCGTTGTTGTTGAGTTGTATAAGTTCTTTATGTATTTTGGATATTAGTCCCTTATTGGTGGTATTTTTTGCAAATATTTTCCCCATATGACTGGTTGCTTCTTTATTTTATTGATCATTTCTTTTGCTGTGCAGAAGCTTTTTAGTTTGCTATAGTCCCATTCATTTATTTTTGCTTTTACTTCCCTTGTCTTTGAGGTCAAATCCATAAGTTCTTCTCTGAACCCAAGGTCCATAAGTTTGGTACCAATGTTTTCTTCTTTGCAATTGATTGTTTCAGGTCTTAGGTGGAGGTTTTTGATCCATTTTGAGTTAATTTTGGTATATGGTGATAGATTACAGTCCAGGTTTATTCTTTGGCCTCCCAATTTTCCCAGCACCATTTATTGAAGAGGCTTTTTCCCTCCATTATATGTTTTTGGCTCCTTTGCCAAAAATTATCTGTCTATATATATGTGGGTTTATTTCTGGGTTTTCAGTTTTATTCTATTGATCCATGTGTCTGTTTCTCTGCCAATACCATGCTGTTTTAGTTATTGTCACTTTGCAGTATAAATTGAAATTGCGGAGTGTGATGCCTCCAAATATTTTTTTTCTTTTTTGTAAGATTGCTTTAGCAATTCAGAATATTTTGTGATTCCATATAAATTTGATGACTTTTAAAATCTATTTTTTGAAAGAATGTCTTTTGAGAATTACATTAAATCTGTATATTGCTTTGGGTACTATGGCTTTTTTAACTATAAACTTTTTCTTATTAAATCAGGTATAATACAAGGTTGTCCCCTGTCACCACTGTTATTCAACACAGTACTGAAATTTCTACTCAGAGCAATCAGGCAAGAAAAAAATAAAATGCATCAAAATTGGGAATGAAGAAGTTAAATTGTCACTTTTTTCAGATGACATGAGTCCTTATATAGAAAATTCTAAAAATTCCATCAAAAAACTATTAGAAACAATAAATGAATACAGTAAAGTTGCAAGATACAAAATCAATGTACAAAAATCCTTTGCATTCTTGCATACTAGTGATTTCCAACCTTTTTTCACTTGTGTACTCTTTTTAAACCCATTTCATAAATTGTACCCCTTGTTTTTAAAACAGCTGTTTTTAAATACTGACACTTTTGTTCAGTTGCCTACCTTCATGTAAAATAGTGTAAATGAGGTGATATGTTAGAAAACAAAAATTAGTACACTAAAAGTACAAACCATAAATTTAATTTTACAATATTCATAGCATAGTTAAATATGGCTAATGATGATCAAGTATTTAATGAACTTTTAATTTATTATTAATAATACTATTTACTTGTGTTATTTGAAAAGTCTAATTATTGTTAAGCAGACAATTAGCCAATTGAAACATTGTTAGTGAGATTGTTGAGCCTGCTTTGATGAACTTAGTTTCTTGAAATCAGGCTCAAAAGATGCAAAATAAAGTCTTAAGTCCAGATGTGTATTAAGCTTGTTGCAGTGCTTATTTTTTATAAATGCATAGGAAGAAAAAGCTCTCTTCACTAGTTCAGTATTAGTAAATGGCAAGAGGTATTGGAGTGCCTTCTCACTGAGCTGTTCATATTCCTCACTGATGTCCACCCAGAAAGTAATAAGATGTTTCCTTTTAAAATCAGAATTTAAAGAAGAATCAGTTGAAAGCTTGATTAACTGCTCTTTTTCATTGATTGATAGTTTAGCTTCTTTGAAGTAGTCTTCATTGAAGGGATCTGTAATCCACACTTGGAGAAGTAGTTACAAAAGAGCACTTTAAGACCTTCCAAGGGACTTACAATATTTTCTTTCACGTTTTTGGATAGGTGCAAATCATTCTTAAATAAGAAGTTATGTAGTTTCAAAAACTTCAGGCTGACTTCTTTCAATACATGCTTTCCAAAAGTTCAGTTTTTAAATTGACTCAATTATGTCAGTTACTTTGAATATAGTGATTGAGCTGTTTTGAAGTCCCAAGTTGAGTTTATTTCTAGAAAAATATCTGACAAATATGCAAGACTTTGAAGGCAATCACTGTCCTGAAATTTTGGGGCAAAAAGGAAATGATGGTCTTCAAAGAAATACCTGGACTTTACGTCTAAGTTCAAACAAACCATTTACTCTGCCACAGGATAGTCACTTTACCTTTGTATGCAAAAGGAATGTGTTGTGAATGCTGTTCATTTCTTCACACAATGCTTTAAACTATCTAGACTTTTGTGGTTGTGACTTAATAAAGTTTACAACTTTTACAGCCTCATCAAGAACATCTTTCAGCTCACTAGGAAGAGGCTTGGATGCAAGACTTTGTCTATGAATGCAGCAGTGTCTCCATGTACATGGGGAGCTACTTTTTTAATTCAGTCAGGCAGGCCTGTAAAACAATCTGACATAAGCTTGCCTTCCTCAGTGCACACACAAAAATTTGACCAACTAATGTCCTTTTCAATGAAATAATTATTGATTGCATTAAAGATATCTTTGCCTATGGTACGCTCTGTCACTGGGTAACAAAGCAACAGGTTTTCCTCAATTTGATTTCCTACCTCTTGATGATGAGCAAAACAGATAAATCAGTAACATCTACACTTTCATTGATGTGGATGGCAAAGAATTTACTTTTTCTAATTCTATCTACTACGATAGTTTCAATATTGTCAGATATTTCCTGAATTTGCTGAGACATTGTATTGTTTGAAAAAAGATAGTATTGATTTTGTGGACATGGTCTTCTTCAAACATACAAAAAATGGTATCCTTAATACAAGAAGAAATTAAATCTTTAGCTGTGGTATGGTTTTTACCATATTTAGCTATGCAATAAGCAATATGGTATGAAATCTCAACTGCACTCTCATTGTCTTTCTTTCCTGACATAATGTATAAAGCAACAATTAGATGCTTTTCTAAGCACAGAAAATAATGTATTGTTTTTATACATAGGATGTTTAGTTTCTAAGTGTCACATGAGGGAGTTCCCTCGTGGTTAAGGCTTCAGCACTGGCACTGTCAACGCTGTGGCCTGAGTTCAATTCCCAAGCAGGGAACTACCCACATACAAAAAAAAAAAAAAAAAAAAAAAAAAAGTCATACGAGTGGAGAGAGTTTCATGCAACTGTTGGATAATATTTACCCACACACAACACACTAAGGCTTAGGATAGTAATCATCTCCTAGAAATGAAAACACATGTTAAAATACTCTTCAAAGTATTTCTTTTTCTTCTGTGTAGTATCTGAGGCACACAGCTTTTTACTATCTCCTGGTATGGGTGTACTTGTAGCTAGGGACACATGTTGAGAATTACTTAGCAATGGATTATAATCCGCATCAAGCTGGGTTTTTTAACCATTTCTGTTTTCAACCACTGGTCCATAACTGAAACTCTTAAAACTTACTGACAATAATAACTGAAACTGTGTTAAACATTAAATACTTGAAAAGAATCAGGATTAAAGACAATGCACTTACTTTTGCTCAGTCAATAACTAAACTGTTCAAACAGCCTGGCTATTGATGTATTTAGATGTTTGGGAAAGTTCTAGAAACATCAACAATTGATTGTTCTAAAGCTATGTGTAATGATTGGTAGAAAAGTGGTTTGGGGGAAAGGTTCATAGCCACTCCCTTACCAATCATCATTCACTAATGGGATCTATTAATAATTTTGAAGTGTCTCCATGAATGGTGATTCAAACTTCACATTTACTGTTTCATAACTAACATTTTACATTTTTTTACTTTACTTGTTTTTTTCCATTACTGATTATTTTTTGTGCACCTGTAAATGGCCCAGTACATATCCTTGGGGGTACATTTACCACTGCTTGGGAACCAATGCTATATACTAACAATGAAACTTCAGAAGAAGAAATTAAAAAAAAAACTTTTATAGTCACAACAAAAACAATAAAATACATAGGAATAGGCAAACTATTTGAAGGACTTATACACTTAAAACTATGAGAGACTACTAAAAAGTTAGAGAAGACACAAAGAAATGAAAATATATTCTGTGTTCATGGATCAGAAGAATAAACATAGTTAAAATGGCCATATTATCCTTAAGCATTCTTATATCCAGTTTTTTAATCTCTGTCTTTGGTTGGTTGGTTGACTACCTTTAATTTATTCTTTTTCTGGAGTTTTCCTCCTTTACTTTTATTTGTGACATGCTCCTTTGTTTCTTCATTCTGGCTGCCTCTCTGTGTTTACTTCTCTATATTAGGTAAATCTCCTATGTCTCTCAGTCTTTTCTGGGTGGCCTTATGAAGCAGGTGTCCTGTGTGGTCCAGGGGTGCTGTCTCCCTGATTGCCTGTGCATTTGTTCTAGGAGTGTCCCTTATGTATGTTGTATGTATTCTCCTTTAGTAGTTGAGCCTTCTTTGCTTTTGGCACATCTGGGTGCTATTGACTCTCAGGATGACTTGCTGTAAGCATTGGCTATGTTCACAACAAATGTTGGAACTGACCCCTCAGAGGGTGATTTGCCCCAGTGAGCTCTTTTACTTGCTGAGATCACCTTTTGTGTGTGCTGCTTATGGGCCTAATTGGGTAGTGCTCTGGTGTGGTGTGAGGCTGGCCTCTGAATGTGTTGTTTCTAGTACCTCTTGGGAGTAGCTCCCATGCAGGCTAATTTTGTCCTTGCCTGTGACTAGCCTGGGTCCAAAGCTATATGCAGTTGGTTGCTGCCTATGCTGGACTTGGAGTTGTATATGGGGACTTTGCTGTGAACTGAGGCTGGTTGTCACCAGCATTAGTACTAGGGAAGCTTAGCAAAAGGCCCAGGGCCTCCCTAGACCTATTACTACCTGCTGGCTTCCCATAAGGCTCAGATGCTGGAAGAGCCTCTTTAGGTGTGCTGCTGGGCTGGTTACCCGGGTATTGACAGTGCCCCGGCGGTGCTGCCTGAGTTGGAAGGGGCAGGGTCCCAGGGAGTTACTGGGGTGGGGCCAGTGGTTTTTACAAAGTTAATTCAGGTTTAGTTCTTACACCAGTGCTGAGCCTGTGGCCACTCTGCAAAATGCCCAGAAAACATCGTGGCCAGCCATCGCTCCCCTTGGATCCACAGATCTCCAAGAGCAGCCCAAAAAATGCTGTAGTGTGAACTGGGGCTGACCACTTGCCATGGAAAATTTCCCAGGCTGCCACGGGGTGTCCACTGCTGTAGAAGCCTCCTGCAGCTTGGGTGCAGAGCTGGCTACCTGGGAGCTTAGAGTGCTCTGGGTGATGCCACCGTAGCTGGGCAAGGCAGGGTCCCAGGGATTCATCAAGGTGAGGTGTGTGCAAATTTTACCAAACCAAGGGAATATCAGAATGGCCTTGTGGGGTAGGGTTTAATGCAAGAAAGATGGCACCTGCCTGGAGGGTACATGTGAGATGGGCTCCACTCAGGAATAATAGCTGCTGTGCTTCTTGCTCTCACCCTGAAGCACAAGTCAGTTTTTCCTGTATGTCCGTGGTACCTCTCGAGTTGCTGAACCTCCACCAGAGTCCAGGGTGAGTGCTTGCAATTAAGTGAGTCTGTGTGCGGGCCCTTAAATAGGACCTCTGGTTTCTGACTGCTTTCTGTCTCATGGGGATGAACAGAATCCTTGCAGATTTTCACTGAGAGATGTTGCTGGGTGTCAGTCCCCAGAAAGTTAAAGCTAAGCCCACTGCAAAGGGTTAAAGCCAGGCCCACCGCCCAGGCTTGACCTTGGTATAATCAGTCCCTGTCTGGGGTTGAGGAATTCCTGGGGCTGACAGTTACTGCGCATGTACCGCCTTATGTAACCAGGAAAACCTAAACAATTGCTACTGGGCAGATGCGGCACGATGCCACTTTTGTTTGAATACGTATATATAGTCCCAGGTGCGCAATAAAGTGGCTTGCTTGCTGGTGGGTTTATGGTCCCCCATGTCGACTCCGCGTGTGTTTTTTCAATTGGGTGTACCACCACCGAAACCTGCCCTGTCTGGAAACCTTGGCAATGACATTGGCGTAGTAGGCAGGATGAGGTGAGTACTACCCCCAGCGTCTCTGAGGGTCCCCGGCTGGAAGAAATGTGGCCTCCCACCTCCCTATGGCACCCAGTGACCACGTATCTGGCCACATGGACAGCCCCAGAAGACTGGGATGAGATTAGGCCAACACCTGAGGATATCAAGAAGGCCCTGGAATCTATGGAGCCGAACGTTCCCCCGGTACACCGGAAGGTGGCCGGCTGGGTGGCCTGGATGTGTCTGGCAGTCTTGCGCCACACCAGCCGGGAGATGCAGGAGCGAGCTCAGCAGGTCCGCCAGCTGCAGCGCCGGGAGGAAACGCTGGGGGAGCGCCTGGCGGCTGCAGAACGTGTGCTGCAGGGCTCGGAGGGGTCTGTACGGTCCTCCAGGGTAGGCAGCCCGATACCTATATTGCAGGCTCGCCCCTGAGTGCAACAGAAGGTCGAGCTGGAGCAGCAAATGGGGCCGGGGGGGTCAGCCGCAGGGGGCCCCCCAGGCCAGGCAGCATATGACAATGACTGCGTACTCGCCCACTGAGTTACAGGAACTGACGGAACAGGTACAGCAAAGGGCTGGGAACACGGTACTGGGCTGACTACTGAGATTATGGGACGAGGGGGCGGAAGGAACAGAGCTGTCCCCTGATGAGATGTCCCAACTGGCTTCCATTACGGTACTCCCCTCCTAGAGGCAAAGGCTACAAAATATCACCCACACCAACCATGATGCAGGGAGTCACTCCCTGATCAATTGGATAATGGCAGCGGCCCGAACGGTTTGGGCAGATGCCAGTGAACTGCCTGAGACTGTGAGCAACTGGCTCACGTACTCGGACCTAGTGCAAATCATACAGGAGATGGGCATGTGACAAATGATGTTTCAGGTACGCTACAACAGTCCTGATGAGGAGGTTCTCACCACTAGGATGAAGGACCTCATCCCACCGGGATGAGGACCCCCGGGAACTTTCGGGACTATGGCGGCTCTTCTGGCTCCCTGTGTAGGTCGGCGGGTGCATGAAGTAACAGCCGCCCTGGCTCTATTGGGGGGTGGGGAAGTGAAGCAAAAGAAAAAAGGCGTCCAGGTGAGGTCACTACAGGGCCCTAAGGGGCCCCCACCCAAAGGATGCCCGAAGAGTAAAGGGGTTCAAAAGGGTGGTGTTCAGCCTGCAGTGAGAGTGAGCCGAGAGCAGATGTGGTTGGTCTATTAGCTGCGGGAGCAGCCGCAGAGAACATAGAGCATCAGCCTACAGGGGTGCTGCTGGCTCTGTGGAAGCTGCTGGAACCTGAGCAGCAGTTTACTCCCCCGCCCGCTGCTACACTCCCAATTCGGGAGTTGAGACTGACTGATTTTTACCCAGACTAGGGGTCTGGCCAAGGCACCCGGCTGAGGGGGGACCCGGGAGACCGGAGGCCACATGTTGAACTTGCTATTTACTGGTCCCCCCATAATGTGCAACGGGTACTAGCCCTTTGGACACTGGACACTGGAGCCGATAGCACGTTGCTGCATGGAAATCTGGATCGCTTTAGTGGTCCTACAGCCACCATGGAGGGATATGGAGGCCGGATGATATGGGTCAAACAAGCAGTTGTGACCCTGAGCATAGGGCGATTGCCCCCACAAGACTATAAAGTCTATGTCTCCCCTATCGCAGAATATACTCTAGGGGTGGATGTGCTGCAAGGACTGGCGATTTCGACGACGATGGGAGAATTTTGCCTGCATAAACGATGGTAAAGACTATTGTTCAGGGGCACCCCCATCACGCCCCCTTGGTATTGCCCCAGGCTACCCGTGTCGTGCATACAAAGCAATACCAGCTACCAGGAGGGCACGAAGAGATGGGTCGTACCCTTCTCAAGCTTGAAGAAGCCCAGATAATCTGCTCAGTGTATAGCCCTTACAACTCTCCCGTATGGCCCGTGAGAAAGCCTGACGGCTCCTGGCCAACGACCGTGGACGATCAGGAGCTGAACAAAGTGACGCCCCCATTGCATGCAGCAGTGCCCAATGTAATGGATCTGATGGACAAACTCACACACGAACTGGGACAGTATCATTATGTTGTGGATTTGGCAAACGCCTTTTTCTCCATAGATATAGGACCAGAGAGCCAAGAGCAGTTCGCCTTCACGTGGGAAGGACGACAATGGACTTTCCTGGTGCTTCCCCAGGGATACCTGCACAGTCCCACCCTGTGCCATGGACTGGTGGCTCAGGACTTGGCCACCTGGCGGAAGCCAGCAGGGGTCCATCTGTTCCATTACATTGATGACATAATGCTAACCTCTGATTCTCTTGCAGAGCTCAAGACTGTGGCCACCAGTCTACGAGAAGCCCCCAAAACCTGGGGGTGGGCCATCAAGGAAGACAAGGTCCAGGGGCCTGGGTTGTCTGTCAAATTCTTGGGAGTTGTCTGGTCAGGTAAGACTAAGGTTATGCCGGAGGCAGTCATAGATAAAGTACAGGCATATCCCTGACCAAAATCAGTGAAGCAATTACAGACTTATTTGGGTTTGGTGAGCTATTGGAGGGTGTTTATTCCTCATTTAGCCACTTTAACTTGACCCTTGCATTGCCTGATATGGCGAAGGGTTACTTGGGATTGGATCCCAGAGATAAAGCAGTCATTTCAGGCCACCAAGCAGGCAGTGGCTCAAGCCCAAGCCCTACGGGTGGTTGACACCACCCTACCGTTCCTTTTAATGGTGTCAGTGGATGACAATGGGTTTGGATGGGGCTTGTGGCAGAAACATGGGACTCGTAAAGTGCCCATTGGTTTCTGGTCTCAATTGTGGAAAGGGGTGGAAGCCCGCTATTCCCTTATAGAGAAACAGCTAGCTGCTATTTACGCTGCCCTTTGGCCTGTGAGGCCATAACAGGTCCTAATCCTGTAACCATCCAATCAAGGAATCCGGTAGAGGGCTGGTTGCGGTCTTGGTTACGTATGCCACGGACAGGGGCAAGGCCCTTACCGGCCACACTGTTGTCACAAGATGGACACATTGCCTGTATTTTACCTGAGGGTAAAGATCTTCCCTTAATGGTGTCACTGTCTGCTCTGTCCTACTGCCCAGGCTAACAGCAGACAATAGTATCCTATCCTGGGCACATATGTTTGCTCAGGTGCACAGTGTCCCCCACTGCTGGGTCTGCACGGAAATACCGGTGGAGGCAGCTGAGGGGCTTCCGTGGTGGATCCACCCGGCTTCCCTACACAACTGGATGCGGTCACATACATGGAGCAGCACCGCTGACTGGGACCAACGGCGCTGGGCAGTGGAAAACTTGCTCCGCAAGGACCATAATAACCAACCCCCTCTGTTTGGTTATGCAGTGACTAATGGGTGGGGTTGGGTTGATGGGGGAACACGTGGAACTACGGGAACGAGTCCCGTTGTGTATAGAACAATATCGCTCAGCTGCTAACCGCATTGCTGCTTGGGTGCCCCCACACTTGTGTCAAAATGTTACCCATGTGCTGACCCCTCGCACTTGGTGGAATTCCTTAGGATCCACCTAGCAGTGGATACTAATGATCCTAGCAATTATTGCTAGCAGTCTGGTAGTCTTTTGCTGTTCCCTATATTGCTGCTGTGGGCTCAAGGCTATGCTTATGGACAAAGTTCCATGTGGCAGACCTGTAGGGGTGGAGTGTCAGTCCCCAGAAGGTTAAAGCCAAGCCCACTGCAAAGGGTTAAAGCCAGGCCCACCGCCCAGGCTTGACCTTGGTATAATCAGTCCCTGTCTGGGGTTGAGGAATTCCTGGGGCTGACAGTTACTGTGCATGTACCACCTTATGTAACCAGGAAAACCTAAACAATTGCTACTGGGCAGATGTGGTGAGATGCCACTTTTGTTTGAACACGTACATATAGTCCCAGGTGCGCAATAAAGTGGCTTGCTTGCTGGTGTGTTCATGGTCCCCCATGTCGACTCCGCGTGTGTTTTTTCAATTGGGTGTACCACCGCCGAACCTGCCCTGCCTAGAAACCTTGGCAATGAAATTGGGGCTCTTCTTCCCAGCACAAGACCCTTGGGCTGGGGAGCCTGATGTGCGGTGGGACTCCTCAGTCTTTAGAGGGGACTTCTGCCACCAAAGTGCTCCGGTGCTCAACCACTGCCTATGGGTTTGGGGTCAGCCTCTTTCATGTCTCTGCCCCTCTGCCCAGTCTCAACATGGCCTCTTCTTTATATTCTTAGTTACAGGAGTTCTGTTTAGCTAGTCTTCAGATGATTCTCATGGCTGATTGTTCTATAATTTAGTTGTAATTTTAACGTGGTCAGAGGCAGCAGGCATAGTGTTTACCTAGCCCACCATCTTGGGTCTTCTAGGCTAAAGTGTTTACTCTTCACCCTTATGTCAACACAGTATATAAAATAATCTTTGGTAATATGATGGGTACAAAACATGCCGCACTGTAGTTTTAATATGTGTTTCTCTTATTGTGAATCAAATTAAGGCTTATTTCAAATATTTAACTCCATTTGTATTTTCTTTTCCATGAACTGTGCATTTTTTTTTTTTTTTTACTTTGCTTATTAGGAAGGGTTACTCATTGGTCTTTTTTTTTTTTTTTTTTTTTTGTGCTATTTCCAAATTTAACACAACCTTGCAAGATGAATATTATTATCCCCACTTAGCAATAATGAAATAATGAAAAACAAGGGATCAAGACATTTTCCCAAAGTTAGAGTCCTGTTTGTATATGTGAATAGCTAAGAATCCCAGTTTGCCTAGCTTCAACTTCAGCTCTTTCTACAACCTTGTTTCCCAGATTAAAGTGAATAAGGGAAGGAGTGATTTCTCAAATGTTACCTGAAGAGTAGCAAATGCATTATAGTTAACAGGTGGACCTTTCTACCAGCTGTTAAATTACCTCCCTTCTTCCTGGTAGGATGACCTTCGGATTTTCACCTGCTTACTGGTTCCAGCTTTACACTGTATTTGCATTTTTCTGTTAAAATGTTACTAATTTTATGTCTGAGTCTCCAATTCTCTTTACTTCAGGTAGACAAAAGGTGAGAAGAAAAGTTTTGAAGGAAGACTCAGAAGTATTCAAATAATGTCTCAAAATCTTCAAGTTATTGACTATGTTAGCGAACATGGCCAAGTTAGTTTGTAAGCTTTTGATTAATGTTTTCCCAGGTGTGGTCAGCAGATATCAGAGTATTGTGAAAAGTGTACTCCCAGGCTTATCCATATCCTTGAATACAAAATACAGTATCTGCAATTTCCCAAAGCTCCTCGGGTGACTCTTATATACACTGAAGTTGATGAACCAGTGCCGCTGCTATCCATAGTGTGACTCACAGACAAGCAGCAAGAACACCACCTGGGTGTTCGTTAGAAATGCAGAATCTCAGTTTACCTCTTAGGTAGAGTGAATCAGAATTGCCTTTTAATATGATCTTCAGGGGATTTGTTTGCATGTGAAATTTTGAGAAACATAGCTCTAGAAGGAATTAGAAGCATAGAATATTTTATTGAGGTAAAAGGACATACATTGAACTGCACATATTTGAACTGTATAATAGGATAAATTTTAACATGTTTTCAGCCATGAAACCATCACTGCAATCAAGAGAGTGAATATATCTATCACTTCCCAAAGTATGTTTCTTTATACTCCCTCTCTCCTGCACCTCTCCCAAAGCTCTCCATCCCCAGGCAGCTAGTGAACAGTTTTCTGTCATTACAGATTAGTTTACATTTTCTAGAAGTTTATAGACATGGACTCATATAGTATATATTGTATTAATAGTTCACTCCTTTTTATTGCTGAATAGTATTTTAATGTTTGTTTTTATTCATTCATCTATTCATAGATATTTTGGGTTGTTTTTAGTTTGGGGCTGTTAGAAACAAATGTGCTATAAACACATGTGTATAAGTCTTTGTATGGACACAGAGTTACAGTTCTCTTAGGTAAATACTGGAGCAGAATGGGTAGGCCATATGGTAAGTATATGTTTAATCTAAATTCCCAGTTACCTAAGTGGCTTTGGAAATAAGTGGCATTAATAAGAATAAGGACAAAAGGAATTGCAAATAAGCACTGTATTCTAGTTAATAAAGTTGTCCCCTTGTGTTAATAATTCTGACCCATGAACACAAGATATCTCTCCATGTATGTAGTTCTTTTTCTTCATCAAGATTTTATAGTTACTAACATATAAGACTCACATATATTTTGTCAAACATGTCACTAAGCACTTTGTTCTTAATACTATTATGAATAATTCTGTGATTTTAAATTTAACTTTCAATTATTCATTGCTCATATTTAGATATACAATTGATTTTTGCATATTATTTTTGCATTTGGAGAAATTATAACATGATCAGTAGGGGATGGTTACATTGGGCTGGGTGAGTCAGATAAAGATGTGAAGGTACTTAAGTGTGAAAATGGTGAGATGGGCAGGATGGAAGTGCTACATATTCCATCCTGATCCAAGTGTTGGGAGGTGACAGCAGGTGGCAGGACACAAGGCTACAAGTGATAAATTATGGAGGGTACTTAAGCCAAGCTAAGCAATTAAGAGGTTTGAACTTCATTCTGTAGTGAAAGGAGGAGCTATCAAAATGTTTTAAAGCATCAAGTTTTATATCAGATTGTGTTTTAGAGAGAGTACACTGATGGCTATGAAGACAATGGAGTTGTCTTGGGGTAGGAAGGAGAGTGATGATGGAATATTTGAGTCAGGGAGATTGGTTAGGGAGCTGTTGGGATAGTTAGGAGTAAGGCAGGGACTAAGGACAGTGAGGGTTGGGGTAGATTTCTAACACATTTGAGGGTGAGTCAGCTGGTTTTAGTGCCTCTGCACTCAGGTGCCAGTCTCTCTTCATTGCCCAAGAGGACCCCATCTACACATGTACATAATGCCAGGTCTCTCTAGGAAATTTTTGTAATTCTCTGCTTTATGCTGTCTGTAATTTACTTTTAAATATTTCATCATAGGCATTGTGTTATACATAGGTGAGTACATTGGTTTAAATTCAAATACAAGGAATGGTCAGTTATCATTTGAAGAGCTCTAATCAGAAATAACCACAAGAGGGTTAGTTAGTATTTGAGGTCAGCTTTCCAAAGGAGATAGTTACCTCAGTACTCTACATGTGAATATGTCTTTGGGGGAGGGATGGCTAACATAAAGGGAATTGGAAATCCCATTTTATTGGTGAAACATTAGTATATATGAATTGACTAGAAATCCTTGCACTTGCATAAATTAGGAGTAAGAAGATAATGCGTGCAGTAGCCTAACTTTTTTTGGAGGGCATTCCAGAATTAGGTTTCTAAAAAGAAAATCCTACAATTCTCCTCTTGGGTGGGGAAAAACCCAGTTCTTTCCTCCTCCTATATGTCTCCTTTACTACTCACATTGCATACTTCATTTTTTTTTTTTTTCTTTACAAATAAGTTTTATTCTTCTCCCTCCAGAACCAGTACTGGTAATGTGAGCTGTTATTTTCTTTTTTTTGTTTTTTTTTTTTTTTTTTTTTTTTTTTTTTTTTTTTTTTTTTTTTTTTTTTTTTTTTTTTTTTTTTTTTTTTTTTTTTTTTTTTTTTTTTTTTTTTTTTTTTTTTTTTTTTTTTTTTTTTT